>PVJH01004186.1:0-129474 GCA_004026705.1 Nesogale talazaci
GCAGCAGCAGAACAGCAAGCCACCCAGGGAGGGGTCCAGCTGCTTTCCTGCCATTTCCTGATCTGGCCCAGATTACAGCTGGGACGCCCAACGCATCCCGCAAATCCAGATTTGTGACCAATGAGCTCAGTCAGAATTCCACCGGCTGTCCATGTTCTTGCGGTGGCAGACGGTACCTGGGTCAAGCTCTGGCCGGGGCTGGATCCGAATCAGCCGGGAGGCGCAAACTGGAGGACAATTTAGCGATGCCCCTCCGGCCTGGGCCGGAGCACAGTGACCTTTAGGCACCACCCACAGTCCCACCCACACCGTGGGGCCCAGTTGTACGACCCACATGTTAGCTTTCCAGGAAGGAGGTCCCGGCAGAAGTCTTCATTCCCACCAGTCGGTAGCCTCGTCCCTGGGCCCGACCAGCTAGAAATGTCATATGCAGAGCGCCTTTCGCTTGCTTGCCTGGGTGCTATTTTTAAGCACCGCAGGCGGGGCTCGAAAGGAAGGCTGCGCTTCTGCTTTGGTGTTGCGAATGCTGCCGGTGGGCTCAGACTCCGACACGGAGGTCCCTGCCTGCAGAGGTACGTCTGCGAGGACAAAGAGCGGGCGTAAATAATGGATTAAGAGCGGCTCCAAGGAGAGCCTGTTCATCCTGCAGCCTGAAAATGAAAACACGGGCCGATGACTCATTGGATAATAGCAAAGATGACGGGCTCATAAAACCGCTGGGTCCCAGGGGGCCTGTTCCGCAGCCTTTGTCTGGTTTTGAGCTTGTTATGTGCGGAAGCTACCAATTTAAACCTCCCTTCCCCCAGCACAGCGCTGGCTGCTGGGCTGAGAGTTATTGGGAGATTGGCCACCCCGCCTGGCAGAAGGAGGGGAGGCCTGGCTGGCCTGCCAAGTGCCTCTGCCCCTCTCTCCTGCATGTACCCAGAGCCAGGCTGGCTCGCTGCTGGTTCCCATGGAGACCCTCATGCTCTGTGGGCTTCATGCAGGGGAAGGCAGAGGCCCTGGCCACAGAGAGGCCGGGGCTGACTCTCCACCGGCCTAGGCATAAAGGAAGGGTGTTGGGCCCCACTGAGGACAGGAAAAAAGAGCACCAACACGCCTCCCCCCCAGCCAAGCCCCGGGACAACCGTAACCACAGAGTGGTTACCGAAATAGGGTTCCCCGAAAACAGAATGTAACTCTTGATCCCCGGGAGTGTGCCAGAGGGGGTTTTCTGCAGCTGCTTCCATTTCGTGCTGTGCTGGGCATAGGTTGGACACCCATGTGTAGAAATTGCTGTCAGTCGGATTCACAGCACCGCCGGCCACAGCCTATCCCTGCTCTCTAGGCTCCAGTGGTTGTCCACGTGGCCAAAGTGGATCACCAAGTCTTCTTTCATGAGACTGCTGGATGGATTCCCATGGTCAGGCTTATAGTGCCTCTGTTCTGGGCTGTAACCTGCAAGGTCAGAAGTTAGAGATCACCAGCCCCTCTGAGGGGGCAGGATGCAGACCTCTACTCCTGTAAAGAGTTTCAGCCCATCAGGGTGAAAAAGCCATCAGGGTGCAGTCTAGTGCCAATGAACCACACACCATTCCTCTGGTTCCTTGAGGTTTCTCACCCCCTACTCTCATGACCCCAATCCTGCTCTTTAGTTCTGGCTAGACTGGAGCATGTATGTTACAGATAAACACAACACATGGAATCGAGATCAGATAAGCCCGCAGGAACAGAAATGGGAGTAGGGTTACTAGGAGGGAGATAAGATGGGAAGGAGGGGGAAGGGCGAACCAATCGCAATGATCTACGCATAACTACCCCTCTACTCCAGGGGGATGAGCAACAGAAACGTGGGTGAAGGGAGACAGTGTTTGGTGTAAGATATGAAAATAGTAATTAATAATTTATCAAGGCTTCACGAGGATGGGAGTGTGAGGGAAGGAGTAAAAAATAAGGAGCTGATACCTAGGACTCAAATATAAAGTACATATTTAGGAAATGATGATGGCAACCTATGTACAAATATGCTTGATATGATTGACACACGGATTGTAATAAAAGCTGTAAGAGCCCTCAATTAAAAAAAAAAAGAAAGAAAGAAGAGGAATTTCAGCCTGGGCCGCCACAGGGGCATCTGGACACTGTCCTCCAAGGTCGTTATGAGTGGCATCGTCTTGATGGCCGTGGATCTGCAGTGTTGACCGCTGCCTCCCCAGGGAGAGGGAAGAAACTTTCCTTTTATTTTCAGATGGGTTGGGTGTTTCTGAGGGAAAATTCTTTCTGAACACATCTGGCCTTTGTTTTTGTGAGCTTAGCTCTAGGCGCTGGGAGGAGGGGCCGCCTCCTGTGGCGGTGGTTTGAGTCTCTCAGAGGGTTATGGAGGGTACACTTTTCTTCACAAGTTCGTTGGTGCTTGACTATCGTCTTGGGTGAAATGCTCATCTCTGGTAATGTCACGTTCCTAAGTCAAATTTCTTGAGTGCAGGAGCCACTGATACAGAGGGAATTCGCCTCAGCTCTGCTGCCAAACGCCATAAGCAATGGGGAACAGGACAGGGAGAGGACAGCACCCTAAGCTTATGCTAGCCACCTGGAGTCAGATCTCTGAAGGAGGAGTAAGCGATTGGCAGACTGTGTGACCTTGGGCAAGTCACCCTTTCTGGTTTTTCATTCTTTCAGCAATTGAATGGCTAGCATGCATGCCCTTATTATCTCCCAGGTGTGACAAATTAATTAATCAGCTAATTACCTAGGTAGGGCATGTATGAATCCACTCATCAAATGCTTTCTGATGTTCCAGTTGTGGGGGTACCAGCATGAGTGGCTCATAGCCTCATGTAGGGACCAACATGCAGATAAACCCAGTGTGATATTTGTCACCCACCTCACCCATCTTGGCTCTGCGCCTGGCTCCAGTCAGGACAGGGATGAGTTGGGGGCATCTGTTAGAGGGCAGGTAAGAGATGTCTCTATGCCAGGGCCAGTGGGAGAGAAACCTAGGCCCCAACAGATCCACATCATGAGCCTAAGGGCAGACTAGCAGGGGACAGCAGGGCCCTGCCGGTGGGAGGGCTGGGTCCTGAGACCAGTGCAAATCCTCTGCATCTGAGCAGCTCCGTAATGTGACAGCAGGGTCACTTTCCAAAAGGAAGCAAACCCTTAGTCCCCTCCCAGTAGTCACTGCACACGATGGGCCGAGACCAAGTTCTGCCAGGCTTTTGCTTCCTCACTCAAGAGTCTCTCTGCCTTGTAGCACCAAGGACTTAAATGAAAGGCTCGCCCCCTAGCCACTGGTCTGAGGCCTTGGGGATTTGGGGCACGGTGGGTTCTGGAGGGAGCTGTCCACAGCAGTTGGCAGTTCCAGTGCACTGGGACTCTGTGAAAGAAAGATGAGGCTTTCTTCTTTAGAAGAGTGCACATTTAGAAAGTCTTAGGGCAAGGATGCTCATCGGCCTCGGTCTGTTTTTTTTAAATGCCATGTGACCTACCCACACTGCGAGCGACGTATTGAGCACCCCTGTCCTACAGCATGGGGACACTAGGAGTGGTGATGGACTCAATGGTGCTGTGTTCTTCAGTTTTACTGCATCATCAAGGAGTTCCCCAGCTTCTGCAAATGATTCAAAAGCAAGGTTGGAGGTTCTAGTCCATCCGGAAGAAAGAAAACTCAACCTCTGACACAGGAAGGCGCCATGAGTCAGAGTTGACTGGGGAACAACCATATTATTAGGGCTTACATTTGGGGGGGGGGGATGGACAGGCAATCAAAATGAAGAATAGTGGCTCTGCACACAGACAAATGTGAATGATTGGCTAAGGTGTATCTGCTTTGCTGTGGCTGCCTCCTGCGCCTGTCATGGTGCAGTAGGCCTGGAGCATCTGGTGCTGGGAGTGGCTGCATTGGCCTTGCCTTGGTCCCCGGGAACAGCCCAGTTCTGGAGGTCCTGCTCAGTTAATGGACTGGACTGTGTATTGGCATCTGCATAGACTTGCAACGTGCACATGGTATGGAGCATTTCCCCAAACCCTTAAGGCACCTCCATGAGCACAACTCCAGGTGCCTCCTCCAGGAAGCCTTCCTTGAGTGCCCTATTCCTGTTGCGTTTGGTGCTCTTCCTCAGCACTTCACGGCGAGCTGGCGCCTGCTCCCTGCCGTCTCCACTGGGTCACCCACCCCATGGCACACCTGTGCTTTTCTTCCCTCACTCTGGCGGACTGAGAGTTCTCTAGGACTGCGACTTACTGAGACTTAGCACGTGTTTGCTGAATGAACGAGAGAGGCCTCATCTTGAGTCACATGTCTGTTAAAGATGTATAGAGCACATTATGCTAAAATAATAAAAGGGGGCCTATGCTTTCTCTATGCAGCCCTCACAGCCCCTCCTGGGACTCTCACAGGTGGCTCAGGTGGGGAGGGGATGTGAGCAGGGAGAGTGAAAGGGCCTTAAGAGGAGAGTGTTGATAATGCTACAGATCTCCTGCACTTCCTCAAGTCTCCACTAGGAGGCTTGGCCCCACTTGCTTGCTCACTGTCCTCTTGCTCTTGATGGGTGCTTGGGGCCTGGGGGTGGGGGAGGAGGAAGACCACTGGGAAGACTGGCCGTGTGACAGAGGGCTGGGTCCTTCATCTCTGAGCCTCCATGTCCTTCTTGTAAAATGGGAAGGAAGACGGGCTTTGATCGTTTGCTGTGCGGATGGTGGTTAATTTAGAAAGTACCTGGAAAACTGTGTGGCACACGTATGCTTACCAAGTGTCCACCAAGTGTGAGTGTTGCTGACACTGGATGATGAGGAAGAAGGGCGGGGCTCTGGACCACCCCATTGTGCCATGCCTATCTACTTGGCACCTGACCTCCTGGGGACTTGAAACCAGGGCCTGCCGGGTATCGAGCTTGGGGCCCCCGCTGCTGTTCTTCCTGCTCTGTGCTACCTAGCAGTCAGTGTCCCCTGGCCATGGTCCTGCTGCCAGGCCCCTCTGCACCTCCGGACTGTCTATGGGTAGCACTGCCCTACCCTGCCTCCTGCTGGACCCACAGTTGTGGCTCCACCTGCCTGGCTCACTGCCCAGTGTCACCCTGAGTCTACTCCCTCCCCAGAACAGACAGGGGCCGGCTGCCGCCTCCTGCCTCAGACCTAACATCCATGTCTGTCTGTCCAGACCAGCCTGGTCTCCGCTGAGGAGGTCTGGCATGGCCTCCTGGAGTCCAGTGATGCTGGAGGACCATCTGTGTGGGGCCTGGCAGGAAGACCCCAACCCAGGATGTCCTGGGTCTGTCTGGGGCGCTTGTTGTGGCCCTTTGTGTCAAACAAGAGCATGCGGCAGTAAGGGGGACCTTTGGCTTTAGTTGTGGCTTTTAGAAGCCCTCGCCATGCTGTTTCGGCGACTGCTTGAGGGCAGTGGAATATATCATATATTAGGAGGCTGGGTTTGGGGAGCAGAGCAATACATTGTTACTATTATGGATGAAGCAATTATCATAAATCTATTTTTAATCTCTTCATCCTTTTTAGTGTAATCGAGGCTGTCTTTTCAGAAGGGGGAGCATCCAGGATTTGCTCCGAGGGAAGGTGCAAAAGCTTGCTTTCTTCTTGCTGAAAATGCTAAATGAGCAGCACTTATTATTTTTTTAACCTTCATTAACTGCATTAGTCTGCATTAACACCTTTTAAACCCTCTTTAAAATTGTGCTCAATTCGCTTTCTTTAATCTCTCTTCTCTCGTTTTTTTTTTTTTTATTAACATTTTTAAAATCCGGGAGTGTGGAATCACTTTGATCCTCATCTTCATCTTTTCTTTGATGACAACTTCGGGTTTAATTTGTATTTTGGAATTGAAATGCAAATCTAGCAATTACCCACAATTCTCCGCTCCTCAGCTGTGCATGCAGACTCTGCTGGGGTGGGGGTGGGGAGCTGATGAATATTGATGCTGCTTCTCCTCGGCCCAGACCATCTCAAGTTCTGTGAACTGATGGTGGGAGGCAGTTAGTTCTGTGTGCTTTTGCGGGTTCGGGACATTTGGGATCAGCCATGGGCTGTGTTCGGTGCTGGTCTGCATCTGGTTTACCTTCAGCCTGTGGTTGAAATACACATGCGCGTGATTTCCAATATTCTGTAAGCGTTCTTCACCTCTGAGCATGGGCTTCTCCGTCTTTTGCCGCAGTGTCATGACATGGGGGAAGAAAGTGGGAGGCCTTTTCAAGAGAAGGAAGGCTTTAAACAACGCCAGTCCCTCAGTGCATTCAACATGGATTTACCGTATGACCCAGCAATTCCACTCCTGGGTATATGCCCAATGCACTGAACATGGCTGTTCAGAGCAGCGCTCATCTCTAGCCCAGAGTTGGAAACCCCCCAAATGTCCACGTGGTGGATGAATGCTCGCCCAACATGTGATCTATGTGGAGTATCATTTGACCACAGAGGCGTGCCATTCAAATACACGCCCTGGTGCAACCCCACCGTGAGGACGCTGCACGTGAGGGGGCCCTGGCGGTTCAGTGGAGAAAAGTTGAACTGCTACATGAAGCAGGGCGCTCACCAGCAGGGTGTAAGGAGAAAGGTGTGGACATGCCTACTTTGTCCTGTAGGCCCATGTGATGAGTCACATAGAAGCAAAGGCAGGGTCGTTGGGTGGGAGTCACCTCTGACCTCTTCCAGCTCCCAAGGCTAAGGATCCTAAGGCAGAGATCAGGCACTCCTCCACCCTCCATGGCTCTTGCCCAAGTCTGACATTCACCGTCCCTCCCCACAGCACGCCCTCTCTGTGGCGGGGCTCAATTACTCAATACAACGGCCTCACAAAGCTCAACTGATGATGTTCACAGTTAAGAAATTCAGTTAACAGCTTATAATTCTTGAAGATGTTCACAATGCAGTTATTCAGGCAGGACCATTTCTTCTCTGCCATGGCCCCAAGTAGGTCTGTCTGTCTGTCTGTCTGTCTCTCTCTCTCTCTCTCTGTCTCAGGCTCCCAACTTCTTGGCCCTGGCCTTCTCCCTGCTCAGACCAGGTTCCAAAGCTCTCTTTTTGTCATTGTTAGGTGTCATCCAGTTGACAGCCTGGGCTCTAGAAGCTTGTTCTCCTCATCAAAGCAAGCAGAAACTCTTGGACAGCTCAAGCAAAAACGAGACAGAAGCTGAACAGCCAACTATGCCCAAAGGAGAAAATACCCAACCTGGAAGAAAACTCTTTTCTAGACAGGAGCCTTTGCTACTCCTTCACTTCCTAAGGACGCTAATTCCAACTCTGAATGAGTCCTAGTGGCATCGTGGTTTGAGTGCTGTGTTGCTAACCACAGGGTCAGCAGTTCAAACTCACTAGCTGCTCGGAGGGTCAAGAGAGAGGAGGCTTTCTACTCCCACGAGTCCCTCAATGAGATGGACCACCAGCGTGGCTGCAGCAATGGGACCCTCCCAAGGAGTGAGGATGGCGCCGGCAGGGCGGTGTTTCCTTCTGGTGGAGTTGACTCGGTCACAACAGCAACAAACATGTATAGTCTTGGGAGCCTACTCTGTCCTGTAGGGTCTTGGTGAATCAGAATTCACTCCATGGCAGGGAGAGAGAAGCTAGACATGGCGACAGTGAAGGTCAGAGAGATTGCAGATCGAGGAGAGTGAACCGAGGACCTGAGCTATCACATGTGGGACGCCCCCCAGAGGGGCACCAAGGAAAGCTGGAATTTGAGCGATTTGACATTGAGGACATGCTTGAGAGAGAGTGTATTAGTCCGGGTAGACTAGAGAAACAAATTCATAAACACACCTATGGATATAAGGGAAAGGGTGATATACAAGAGGAATGGAACATTGAGAAAGCATTCCAAACCAGTCCAGTTCAAGGTCATGATCCAGTATTAGCCCATATGTCTGATACTAGTCTACAAAGTCTCCTTCTGACTCACAAAACATGTGCAATGACACCAGGACAATCACAGGCCAGTGGGTACAGAGTCTTGTGTATCCAGCAGCAGTAGAAGCATCCTGGTGCTGGCAGGGGTCTCCCCATGGCTCCTCATTTTCAGGGCTCAGGGTCCATCAGCAGTATCCATTGAGGGTAGAAGCCTCTCAGCGCTGGCTGGGGTCTCTCTGTGGCTTCTCTGGCCCCAGAGGTCTGGTTCTATCAGGGCAAGCCCATGTGGCTTCTCCTCCAGGTCCTCCTGTCTCCAGGACTCAGAATCAATCAGCATGCTGCCATCTCATCTTGTCAGAAGTTCATCTCCAAGGAACTGAGTCTCTGGTCTCTCATCTCCACCTGGGAAATATTGCGAGATTTCCCAGAATTCTCAGAGAAAGCCATGTCCACAGAGGTCTCATTGGCAATCTCCAGATTGACAGGCTAGACTCCACCCCTACACTCTTAGTCAAATTGGCACCAGAGTACGTGGCCACAGGGAACCATAAAGGCAGGTGAAAAGCACAGATGAGATAGCGCATAGATGGGCTCCTGGCCATGACAGTGAACCGGAGAGCACCAATGTCAGGACAGCAGGTCCTCGGTTCTTCTCCTCGATCTGCAGTCTCTCTGACCTTCACTGTCGCCATGTCTAGCTTCTCTCTCCCTGCCAAGGAGTCACTGAGCTCAAGTGCCCGGCAGGGACTAACGACAATGTTCTGAAAGAAATCCTAGACAGTGACCCTGAAATGAAGAAGGAACCCCACAGACACGAGAACCTAGGACATCCCAGGAACATGGAAACACACAGACACACACACAGTCTTCAGAAGCTCCGGAAGTACAAACAAGCAAGTTACCTGCAGTAGTTGTGGCAGGAAGAGACTAAGCTGTCTCTGTTCCTCTCCATCATTCATTTTGAAGATCAAGCAACGACGTTTCCAGAGCTGGAAGTGGGGGTGGCGGGTAAAGCATGCTCGCAGAACACTGTACACAGACAGGCTATCATTCAAGTGCACAGACTGAGCAGCCCCACTGGCACATGTAAACAAACGTGCAGGCCAATCATTCTCGAGCCCTCACAGATAGGGACTGTTTGATAAGAACATGCCAACGGATGCATGCAACTCATGAATAACTGCAGAGAAATCAGGAATTAAATGGTGACCATGGAATTCGCCCAAGGAAATACTTTCAAACATCCATGGGAGTTTGGGTTCTCAAGTCTTAGTAAGCCGGTGAGTTGGAAGTTGCTGGAACTGCTCTGTTTCTCTCTGGGTCTTAAAAGTGGCGTCTGTAATGAACACAAAAGAAAAAAGCAAGTGGTGTGTGGTCTTGCCACTCCGCTAGTGCTCCTCTGAGTAGCAGCTATGGTGTTTTCCTTCCCGAGCCGGTTTCTGCCTCACACAGGTTCTGCCTTTCATGGGCTGACTGTGACAAGGCAGCATATAAAAATCAAGAAATTTGAGCAAGGGGGGAAATGTCAGTGTCCTCATCCACAGAAGAGGATCCACTGATATTGTTTACAAGGCAAACACATAGTTTTAGAAATGATTCCAATAGATGTTATTTTTCATAATCCTCTACTTAACTTTATGGGATCTGAATACACATCTGTATCTTTTATGGGAAAGAAACATTTAAATTTCAACCATACTTCAGTTTTACTTTCTTCTGACAAATCCAGGTAGAATTAAATGTAATCCTTCTATTAAAACATTTTAAGCTAGCATATATGTTGTGCAAATAGAACAGGGGAGTACGGCATGGGTTAAAATGGTAAAAGGTGGGCACCAGGGTTGTATCCTCTCACCACACCTGCTCCGTCTATATGCTGAACAAACAATCAGAGAAGCTGCATGTTAGCATCAAGAGTGGAGGAAGACTTATGAACAACCCGTGGAATGCAGATGACACAGCTTGCTTGCTGAAGCCCTCCCTGATGGAGATCAGGATCACAGCCTCCAGTGGTGAATACAACTCAGTGTAAAACAAACCAAATCTTCCCAGCAGAACCAGTAGGTAGCGTCATGGTAAATGGAGAAGAGATTGAAATGCCAAGAATTTCCTCTTGCTTGGATCCACAAACAATGCTCATGAAAGCGGCAGTCACCAGCTCAAAGGACACCCCGGATGGGGTGCATCTGCTGCAGAAGACCTCTGTAAAGTGCTGAGAGGCAAAGCTGCTGCTCTAAGGACTAAGTTGTGCCTATCTCAAGTTACAGTATTTTCAATGATCTCATACACATGTGAAAGTCGAACACCGAATCAGGAAGACTAATGAAGATGGATGCATTTGACTTCCAGGGCTGATAAATACAATTGAAAACACCAGGACCTGCCAAAAGAATAAACAAATCTACCTCGGAAGAAGTACAGCCAGAATACTCTTTAGAGGCAAGGATGGCTAGGCTTCATCTTATTTTGGGTCTGTTTTCAGGAGGTACCAGTCTCTGGATGAAGAAAACATGATTGGGAAAATAGAGAGCCATCAAAAAAAAGGGGGGGGGAAATCCTGTGACAAGATGTGACAAGATGCCACAGTGGGCTCAAACATAAGAACAATTGTCGGGATGTTGCAGGGTCATTGGGTCAGAAACCATGCCACAGGAACTAAAAGCAACAAGTCCATAGAGTATTCTCCCATTTGTATACATTTAGTTCTGACTTTCTACATTATTTGGTTTTCTCTTGAAAATATTAATGTTTACTCAATGCTAATCATGCTACTTCAGAGTTAAAATTGACTTTTATTTTGTGCTTTTCTGCACTAAAATTTTTGACATTAAACTATTTTTGTAACCAAAACCCTTTAGTAGGAATTGACTCCAGCTCTCCAGCAGGGAACATGAAGATACTACCACTGCCCCACTCAGGGATGCTAGAGACAGGTGAGCCAATGGGGTGTTTCCACCGCATAGACTTGCCTCTTGAGTGTCTTGCTAAGTTCAGATGATACATGTTCCATGTGGACTCTGTAAGGGTCAGAACCAGGTAAGAAAGGTGAAGCCATCTGCTCCCTGTAAAGATTTGGCCTCAGAAACCCCATGAAGCAATGGTCTGCAGCCTCATGCAGAACTTCTTAAATGGTGGTTCATGGCGCCACATAGCTGAAGTTGGGGTAGGGAGCAAAAGATCTGGCAAGAGTAGTGTGTTAGTCTGGGAGGACTAACAAATCCAGGGAGACTCATATGTGAGTAAGAAAGAGCTTTATATAAAAGAATAATTGTATTTTAAGAAAACATCCCAGCCCAGCTCATATAGAGTCCATAAGTTTTATACTAGACCACATTACCAGTCTGTAAATTTCTCTACAGACTCATGCAACACATGCAATGACATGGAATGCAGGAAAATTACAGGTCAGTGGGTGGATAGTCTTGTGGATCCAGTGGTGGTGGAAGCATCTCAGCGCTGGCGTGGGTCTCCACATGGCTTCAGCTCCAAGGCTCTGTCTGCCACCAGAATAGCTCCATGTGACTTATCAGCAAGAAGACAAAACAGAGAGTGTATCTGGCCTCCAGTAAGCAATTTATTTCCTTCACACTTGCAAATGAGATCATCAAGCAGTAACCTGATTGACAGACTAGACTCTACTCCTTCGCAAGTTGACAGGAGAGTATGTAACTGCCACAAATAGGTTTTGAAACACACCTAAACCAAAGTGGAATTCGAAACCAAACTTCACAAACCCAAGGAGTTTCTGGCAAGACCCATCCATGTTACATCCACATTGCTAGATTTCACTGAAGTCTTGGTTTTGAACACACAGCACAACGGCTTGCTGAAGGAAAACTCCCAAGCCAGTTGCAGTCAACTGATCTGGGCAGCCAACATTCTGGGTCTCAGGAGGTTGTGCAAACAAGGTTTCCTTACAGCAGCTGTTCTCAACCTGTGGGTCAACTTTTGGGGGTCGAACGACCCTTTAACAGGGGTCATCTAAGATCATCAGAAAACACATTTTTCCTATGGCCTCAGAAACCGAGACACTGCTCCTCTATCTGTCTCCAGGTGGGTTCACTCACATGCAGATATGCCCACATATGGGTAACCAGTGTGATAATCCAACCCCATCACACACACCCAACACAAATACAGGTGTATGTGACAGGGTTGGCGCCATACTGTACTTATATGGACCAGTCACACATGTGGAGAGAGCAGCTGCTGTGCTGAAAGCAGCTACTGTATTAAAAGCAGCGACAGTGTTGAAAAACAGCAGTATTGAAAGTAAAACAGCACTTCATGGATTTTAATTACTGAGTGAATGTAAAATCATCAACTACAGCAAAAAAAAAAATCTGCACCAGGAGAACTTAATCTGCACGCTCATTAGTCTTTTCATATTCAGCTGTGGTTGATGTGAATACTGACCCCTTGTGATAGTAACAAGTATGTTAAAAACCCCACAGAGAATGACAAACTATAGGAAACTTTAATTAACTGTATTGACTGAATTATGCCATGTGCCATCTTTTGTATTAGTATTATTATTATTTTCATTAGCAAGCCATCCCATGACAATGGATGGTGTAGAGAAGAATGTTAAAAAAAGAAAATTTCGTGAGGATTTTTTTTTTTACAGTACGGTTCTACCTCAATAATTATAGCAGGGATTACAAAACCACAATGTATTATTTGGTGTGAAGTTGTATCAGCCGAATCTATGAAATGGAACAAACTAAAATGCAACTTTGATAGCAAGCATCTGAGCTTTGTAGGCAAGGATACCAACTGCTTTAGAAGCAGAGCTGATGGACTCAAGAAAGACACACTTGACTCTGGTGGCCAGGGCCACAAACAAACCATAGCAGCCATTGAAGCTTCATATTTGGTGGCACTCAGAATTGCCCAAGCTATGAAATCTCACACCATTGCTGATAATTTACTGTTGCCAGCGGCCAAAGATATTGTTCATTGGAGATGAATTTATTATGAAATTGAGTGCAATTTTCTTATCTAATGACATTGTCCACAGAAGAATAGATGACATGTCTGCTGATATTTTTGATTAGGTAATCGAGGAAACTAAATATGCTTCACTTCCAGTATTTAGCAACTAGCTTGATGAATCTACAGACATTGCAAACTGTTCAGTTACTAGTTTCCCAGAATTCTCAGGAGAAAGCCGTGCTCACGCAGAGGTCTCATTGGCTATATCCAAAATGACAGGCTAGGCTCCACCCCTACATCCCCAATCATGAAATTGACATGAGGCATACTAATGATGATGACTTTAAAAACGAGTTTCTTTTTTGCAAGCCTCTTGAAACGACAACTACTGCATGTGATGTATTTGACACAGTTGGTTCATTCCTGAAAGAGCCTAAAATTTCTCGGGAAAAGGTTTGCGGTGTTTGCACAGATGGTGCTCCACCTATGCTAGGATGCCAATCTGGATTTTAACATTTGGTACTGAATGAGTCACCAAAAGTCATCTGAATTTGCTGTATGTTTCATTGGCAAATATTAGCAATGAAGATGTAGCCACAAGAGTTAAAAGAAGTAATGAAAAGTGACATCAGTTTTATGAATTTTGTAAAGGCAAACAGTTGAAACAGTCAACTGTTTTCATAATTTTGCAATGAATTGGATGCACCAAATAATGCTCTGCTGTTTCACACTGAAGTGAGATGGTTGTCGAGAGGAACAGTTTTCAACCATGTTTTTGAGTTTCATGATGAACTTAAAATGCTTTTATAATCAGAAATCAAGAATGCAGTTCAAAGCACTTCACAGTGATCAAAGGGAACTAAGGGAAATTGCTTACTTGGTTGACATCTTTGCCATCTTGAATGAGTTAAATTTATCACTGTGTGGCAGTCATATACTCTTGTGTCAATTTCATGATTGGGGATGTAGGGGTGGAGCCTAGCCTGTCATTTTGGATATAGCCAATGAGACCTCTGCGTGAGCACGGCTTTCTCCTGAGAATTCTGGGAAATCTTGCAGAATTTTCCCCTTGGAGATGAAAGACACAAGAGTCAGTCCTTGGGAGACATTGCAGCTGGCAAGACAACATGGCAGCATGCTGATAGACCCTGAGTCCTGAAAACTGGAGAAGCCAGAGGAGAAGTCACATGGGCTTACCCTGATGGAACCAGACCCCTGAAGTTGGAAAAGTCACAGAAAGACTCCTGCCAGTGTTGAGATTCTTGAGAAGCTACAGAGTGGCCCCTGCCAGCACTGAGACGCTTCTACCACCATGGATACATAAGACTCTGTACCCACTGGCCGGTGATTGTCCTGGCATCATTGCATGTGCCTTGTGACTCTGAAGGAAACTTTATAGAACATATATGGGCTAATATCGAACATATTAGCTAATATCGAACATATGGGCTAATATCAGACTTGTGGCCTTGGACTGGAGTGAGTTGAGATGCTTTCTCAATGTTCCTTTCCTCTTGTATATAAACCTCTCCCTTATATACATATGCATGTTTATGAATCTGTTTCTCTAGTCTACCCAGACTAACATACACTGAAAAGACCTCCTGCAACATGCCCTGATTTTTCTGAAAAGACCCAATCATTCCAAGTGAAACTTCACCTTTGGCAAAACAAAGGTGGTGGGGATGAAAATAAAATATACATGTTGCTTACCCTCTCTGTTTCCTTTGAGAAACATGACATTGAACCTGACAAAAGGATTACACTGATAATTTCTGTG
This sequence comes from Nesogale talazaci, assembly GCA_004026705.1. Taxonomy (NCBI): domain Eukaryota; kingdom Metazoa; phylum Chordata; class Mammalia; order Afrosoricida; family Tenrecidae; genus Nesogale; species Nesogale talazaci. The sequence goes on from PVJH01004186.1 coordinate 14,546, forward strand.
GAAGAACACTTGTACATTTTGGGGGAAGGCCAGTCCCCCACAACTAATGTTCAGTAAGTGCAGTTGTACTGTTAAGATATATAAAAACTATAATAAAGTCATAGAGAAATGGGAGAGATGGGAGAGAGAGTAAAATAAAGAAGTCAGGCATATTTCATGGTAGCATGCTCACCTTCTGGACAGCCAGGATCTCAGCAGTCAGGTCTGTGCACAGATCAGTCACAGAGGGCAGAAGAGAAGGTGTGATTTATTCCTAACCAAAGCTTATATCTACTTTGGGGCATGATTGCAAGTAACCACACATGTCACAGGAGGGAGCTAAACAATAGGCATACACATCACAGGAAGGGGATGTACCATCGGCATATGCATGACAGGAAGGCGATGAGCTAGGGGTATACATGTAATCGAAAGAGGAGCGACTAGGGGTATACTTATGACAAGAAGGGCAGACCCTAGATTCATGATGGTGGCCTAACCTTGGTCACTGTTGAGTGGGCTTGATCTCCCTGTATTCTTCTTCAGGGAAACAATCTACTACTTTGCTTATTAGAAGGGAGTGGTCCCTATTTCAGGTGAGACAGACTGTACAGTCTGATTGCTGTAGATGACTGTTAATCCTTAGTAAAAATAGCCTCTGACCTACTTCTGTTGACCTCCAAGTGTATAGTCATTTACCATGTGTAGCAAGCACCTAAGTTTGGCATATATTTGGGGGAGACAACTTGGGAGAAATCTGTTTCTACAGCACATGTTTGCAGATGAAATTTCATAGTACTTTCCAAATCTACTTGACATCCATTTGCGCTTGCCAGAAGTCCATTTATTGTCAAGGTTGAAGATGTTCCTGTCTCGTTGAAGATGCTCATTGAACTTATTAATGGTGATGCAGTGGGAACTGATTTCTCTACAATGTCAATTACAAAATTCTGGATCAAGTGTTCGTAGTCATATCCTGTTCTGTTTGAGATCGTGTTGTGCCTTCTTCTTCCATTTTCAACAACATTACTTTGTGGAACAGGGTTTTCCAGCTTGTTGGTTATCAAGTCTAAATAGAGAAGTAGACTTGCTGTGGAAGATGACCTTCACTGTGCTCTTGCCAAATCTGCCCTGAGAATTTCTGATCTGATGAGAAAGAAGCTATCTCAGCCTTCACACTGACGTTGGCTTTTTAAGCATACTCTCGCAAAATGTAGGAAGTAGTTTACTACGGCTATATTCAGACTGTTACCTATGCTACACCATGCTTCAAGACAAAATTTCATTTATTTGTAATTAGAAATAAACATTTCACAATAGATAATTACATATTACTTTTGTGATTCATCACTATGCTTTAATTATGTTCAATTGGTAACAATGAAAATACACCCTGCATATCAGATATTTACATTATGATTCATAACAGTAGCAAATTATAGTCTTGAAGTAGCAATGAAAATAATTTGATGGTTGGGAGTCACCACAACATGAGGACGTGTATTAAAGGGTGATGGCATTAGGAAGGTTGAGACCACTGCCTGAGAGAATGAACTGGATGATGAGTGTCGTGCCTCATGGACTTGCCTGCTCCTATAAGAATCTGCTGGGATGTTTGGGGCTGAAGCACATGGGCAGTTCCTGTCTCATTTGGAATTTCTTATATCAGTCTTATTTTTTAAAAAAAAATATAGATTTTATTGGGGGCTTACAACATTTAATACATCATTCATATTAAGCATATTTGTACACATGTTGCCACATTCATCTACATTATCTACTTGAACTCCTCCAGCACAAGCTCCTCTGCCCCTCTTTCTGCTGGTTATTTTTTTAATTCCAACTCCCCATATTTCCCCTTCCCCATTCTCCTCCCCCATGAACTTCCAATAACTTACCAATTGTTATTACCTCTTCATATCTTACACTATCCAATGTGTCACCTCACTCACCCATCCCCACCCCCGTTGTTTGCAACCCAGAGAGAAGTCACATGTGGATCTGAGAAATTTGTTCCCCCCTTCTATTCCACTATCCCTCCATCCCCACAGTGTCACCACTCCCCACTAGTCTCAAGGGATTATCTATCCTAAATTTCCACGTTTTCAACTCCAATGTGCATCCCTTGGTCTAGCCAAATATGTCTGGCAGAATTGGGATAATGATAATCGGTGGGAGAAAGCATTTGAGAATGTTTCATTGGTACTACACTGCACCTAGACTGGCTCATCTCCTCGCTACAACCCCTCTGTAAGAGGATGTCTCTTCATTTATTGATGGGCTTTAGGTCCCCAAGCTGAACTCCCCCTCATTTAAAATGATATATTTTTTAGGTCTTTGATGCTTGATACCGGATCCCTTTGACACCTTGTGGTCATACAGACTGTTGTGCTTCTTCCATGTGGCCTTGCTTCTTAGCTAGATGGCCACTTATTCACCTTCATGTCTTTAAAACCACAGATGCACATCTTTTGATAGCTGGGCACATTAGCTTCCTTCACCACATTAGCTTATGCACATATTTGTCATCAGCGATCATATCAGGAAAGTGAGCATATAATGTTATGATTATTAGTTCTTGAAACCTGATAATTGATCCCTTTGGTATATCTTGGTCCCATAAGCTGGTGTGCTTCTTCCATGTGGATTTTGTTGCTTCTGAACTGGATGGCCGCTTGTTTACTTTCAAGTCTTTAAGACCCCAGATGCTACATATTTTGTTAGCCAGGCACCATCAGCTTTTTTCACATTTGCTTATGCACACATTTGTTTTCTGTGATCGTGTCAGGGTGCTGCGCATCATGGACTGCCAATTTAATAGAACAAAATATTCTTGCACTGAGGAAGTACCTGATTGAGATCCAGTGCCCATCTACTGTCCTAATTCTAAGCCTATAAGTATATGCATATTGATCTATTTCCCCTTCATCATATGAATATATGTACCTATGTATATGCCTGTATTTAACCACTATAAATGCCCCTTACTCCTCAGGTCTTTTCTCTATTTCCCTATACCTCCTCCCATCCCATCATTACACTCAACCTCCATTTGGGTTTCAATATTGTCTCTCTATTATATTAGTCTTAATCAATCCCTATTGAACCTTCCACACCCACCCTGCCAACGATCCTGAACCACATGCTACTTCCCCCATCCCTGGATCAGCCAACAGCCCCTCCCCCTACATTCACCCTGGTACCATCAGTCCTGTCGTCCCCATCCCTAGACCGCCCATCCCACCCACCCCATCCAGATAGACCTGTAGAGAAAATAACGTGCTCCATAAAAGGGCATCCCATAATGAAGCGAGCAAAGAAAAGAAAGCAATGAAAATATCAACAACAAAAAAACCAATATCCAACATGTAGACGTACATGCAAAAATACAATAATAACAACAATAGAAAAAACTACAAATAGTTTAAGGTCTGTTCATTAACCTCCAGGAGTGTCTCCTGGTTGAGTGGGATGGGTGTCATACTCAGGTCACAAAGTATATCCAAAAAAGAAAATCCAAATTTCCTAGTCTGTTCATGTTATCAGGAAAAGCGCCACCCCTCTCAAGCCTGCATTTTCATCATCTTATTTATTTTTATATTTTATGGAGAGATTTATAGCCTCCATTTTGTTTCTTATTTTTCGATACAACTACTATATGTGTGTTCAGGGTAGCAATGTGATTCATTTTAATGTGCGGACCTAAATGCTTCCAGAAGCCTGCAAGACAGTGAACAGAGTTGCTTTCTCTTTGAGTGGCTGCGACGCCTCCGCAGTGTCCTCACAGTGTGACCTTCCTGAAGGGGCCTGGTGCTAGGAGAGCAGGAGGGGCTCCCAAGTGAACTGGGGCACTTCTCTCCAGATTGTGCTCACAGCAGTGTGGCCTGGCCTGAGAGGAAGAGCGCACTGTGAAGATAGACTTTGAGCCAGTCACACCTAGAAGGAGCCATCGTGGATGGCCCACTTGGTTTGCTCCAGTCCTTCTTCTTGGACACCCAGCCCATATTTTGCACCCTTATGCTGGGCAGGGCACTGGTAGTAAGCACTATTAGGCTTCTCCAGGTTGATTTTCTTCACCTCATTCAGAGTTCATGTGACAGCATGGAAGATAGGCTTGCCCTGAGATGGAATAACAATGTCAGGAAGACCTGAGTTGTCACAGTGCGACCAATAGACAGCACCATGATTGATGGAGAAAAGATCCGAAGTCTGCAAGGCTTTGATCTTGCTTGGACCCACAACCAATGTCAGGGCAAAGCAGCAGTCACGACATCAAATGGTTCAGTGCCAGTGCACAAGCCCGAGATGCCCCAGAAAGCCTTGCAGTTCCTGTTGGCTGCCTCCTGGTCTCCCAAGATGAAATTCGAGGGAGGTGTGGTCATTACATCATCTGGTATCATTTTGAGGATTCAGAGTGTCCTCCGTGTGGGCATGGCCTTCTCCTGAGGATTCTGGGAACTCCGGAATTCTTCCTTGGAGGTGGGAGATACTCTAGACATTGCTGTTGATAAGACACATGGAACTGCCCTAGTGCCCTGAGCTGGAGAAGCCACCCAGAGACCCCTGCTAGTGCTGAGATGCTTCCACTGCCACTGGATCCACAAGACTTCCCATCTGCTGGCCTGTGATCTTCCTGCATTCGGCATCACTGCATGTGTTTTGTGAGTCAGAAAAGGACTTTGTAGATTGGTACTGGATATATGGGCTAATCTCAGACTTTTTCTCAATATTCATTTGCTCTTGTATATAAAGTTCTTTCTTATACACATATGAGTGTCCTTGTTTCTCTAGTCCAGCCAGACTGACACAGGAGAGAGGAAAGGAAGCCCAGCAGACCAAAGACACTATCTGTCCCGCAGACATAACGACCATTGACCATGTCCTAGACTGGACGGGTGTCAACACAGTAGCAGGAGTCCTTGGGAAGTGTTGGAGCGCCCTCTGCTCCGGGTCACGGGGAGCACGGCATCACAGGCCCACCTGCTCTGCACCTGCTGAGTACCCTTGTCCTGGGGAGGCCCGTCCTGACCCCTCCTGCACGTTCCGAAAAGAGTCACGCTTTCAACCCACTCTGACATGCAGGAGGCAAACCTCAGAGGGCCGTGTTGCCAACTGGTGAGTTCCTTAAAAGAAAATAGTGAGACCATCCTTTTGTTTTTAGATCAATAAACATGCAATGTTGTACATGTTGTCAAGACAGACCAGTCCCTGGAGAGGGAGCTGTATTTGGTAACATGGAGGGGAAGGGACCAAGAGGAAGGTCCTTGATATGATGGACAGACACAGTGGCCGCCACAGTGGGCTCCTTCATTGTGAGCAGGACATGGAGCCTGGCAGTGAGTCCCTCTGTTGGACACAGGGTCGCCATGGGTCTGAAGGGACAAGGCAGCACCTGACAGCAATAGCAGGAAGTGTGTGACTGCTATCACACGAGCACACTAGGGAAGGCGAGCTGAGCCCTGCCTGGGACATCTCTCCCATGACAGGACAGGCGATCGAGCCGCCAGCGCTGTGCCCAGGGAAAGCTGAAGAAAGGGCGCTTTGGGGCAGTGGACTGCAAGCCGTTTTCTCCTGCTCTTCCTTTTTCTCTCGTGTTCGGTAGCTAGGCAGAGCAAGGAAATCATTCGGGATGTGATTGTGAGATATGGAGGAGTAAAATCGCGGCGTGTGTGTGTGTGTGGTTATTTTTAATTTTATATTAGCATTTTCTTGTGGATTGGCTGGATGTTTCCAGAGGCAATCAGTTCTCCATCTGACGATCCACACACAGCGTGTTTCCTGCCAGTGATTGAAGTCCCCACAAGGTAACTCCCACTGCCTCCCCACCCTTCCTTCTTTCCTGAGCCTTCCTGCCTCTTGACACTTTTCCTTGGACGAAGGCTGCTCTCTTTACTCATTATTCCAAAGAGTGCACCTTCCTCATTAGTGATCCGGCCCCCACCCCCCCATTTGTCCACTTGTCATGATTTGGCTGAAAGTTGAACCCTGGGGGTTACCTCGGTTCCTCATCTGATGGGTAGCTAAGGGACACAGAGCTGTGGAGCTCATCAGTCTTTGTCTCTTCAGGATCTGGGGGTTCTGGAGCACATTTTTTCTCGCTCTCCCTTTCAGAGTGACCAACAGAGGTTGTGGGCACCTCCTAGTGCTTTGGTGGCAGGCTCGCGGGGCTGCGGCCCAGGAGTACGTGGGACTGATTGTTTCCCCAGGCCTTTGATTGTCTTCACTCTTCTTGGAGTTCCTGCTTTTTGGATTGACCATTGCACAGAGTAAGCAACCCCAGTATTGAGTGGAACAGGGCTCATCTCTGAAGCTTTTGAAACTATATTTCATTTGGCACTTCAAAAACCCTTAGTTTATAATTGCACAGTTTTCAATGCCTTTGTTTTACTCTGTGTATGAATAATTATTTCCCTGTGAAAATGCAAGAGATCTTTGTGTATGATTAAATGTATAAACTCTCCTTTGTAAAATGGGAAATCATAGTCTACTGCGATCATCGACTCTACACAGGTCCTACAAGTTGATAGATAAGACTTCTATCGTGCTCCCCCAAAACACGGTAGGCACCCTAGTGCTTATTTTCAGGGGATGTGTTTTTTTTTTTAAGTACAGCATAACAATCTATATTTATTCAAATATAGCTAAGTCGTCTTCTTCTGGAACATCATCATCACTCTCCAAACCTTGAATTTCATCCTGAATCTCTTGTGACTCTATTTCTTTTACAGCCATTGATCTCAATCTCTCACATTGAGCAATAGGGCGTTCATCAAATGAGCAGCTCTTCTCCATGTATCCTGCTAGGAGTGCATTGGTAACAACAGTCAGTGATTTTATCCCTGGAATTCTTCACCCAAATCACAGCCTCTTGCAGGCTCGGTTTCACAGTTTCCACGCTTTCTTGTCATTCCATTTTCATTGGTTAGTAATTTCCATGTGGTCTTTGAGGGGCTTGTTTACTGCAATCTCCAGAGTCTGCAGATAGGTCATGATGGGGCAGATGAGAAGGGCTGCCCATCCTGTCACTGCTCCGTAAGGAAATGCGTGGGATGTGCAGATGTGCTGCGTAGTCACGCCCATCACCAGGTCTTTTTTTCCAGGCAGAGCTTATAGTGCACAAATGCGTAGAATTCCTGCTACGGTTTATTTTATGGGTAGATCTTATTTCCAGGGTGACACGGTACTCCACAGAAGTGTTATCTGGACCTTGAGCAGTGGCATATTTTATCCTGTGCCAAGCAATCGGTTATTGGAAGACTTAGAACCTGATCAGATCTTCTTGCTTTAGACTTGAGTGACATTTACATCTGCATAAGGTGGGGAACAGAGCCTGACTGTTGCACAAGTGGATAAACTCTTGCTGTGCATCATTCTGGTGACTCAACTATGTGCCGCGTGAACCTTTGACTTCGTGTCCTATGTGTGAACCAGACAGCAATGTCAGTGTTTCCATTCTTCTTCCCAGCTGGGTTGTGCACTTTTGGAGACTGGGTCTGAGAGTTACCTCTTCTCACGTTGGTCTGACTGGCAAGGGATTGATGCATTTAAGTAGCAGCTAGCAGTTTATCAGTGCTAAGATAAAGAAACAACATAAAAATGCCAAAAAGGAGAAGAAGAAATCAGATGACTCCCCACAATGGGCAATTCTGCTGCACAAGACCTCCTTAAGGAGCCTGAGATCAAAGACGCCACTGTGAGGGCGAAGGGGCCCCAGAGCCAAGCCTGAATGCTGTCCGCGTGAGAAAGGGGAAGAATCGATGCCTTTGAACTCTGGTGTTGGCAAAGAATATTGAACAGACCTTGGATGGCCAGAATCACAAACAGATCTGCTGTGGAAGACAGTACAGCTAGACATTTCCTTAGAAGTCAAGATAGAGACCTCATCTCTGGGGTTTGGGGCATGTTATCGGGAGGGACCAGTCCCTGGAGAAGGACAGCATGCTTGATAAAGTAGAGGGTCAGGGAAAAAGAGGAAGACCTTTAACAAGATGCGTCCACACAGTGTGTGTGTGTGTGGGGGGGGGGGGGAACAGAGGGGAGGTAAAAAAGAGGAGCTGATACCAAGGACTCAAGTTGAAAGAAAATGTCTTGAAAATAATGACGGCATCCTATGTACAGATGCACTGGATACTATTGATGTATGGATTGTTATAAGAGCTTTAAGCGCCCCCAATAAAATGGTTTAAAAAATAAAAAAGACATACCTATAGAGACATTTAAAAACTATTACTCATCAAGTCATAAAGCTAACCTTATTTATAATGCAAAAACAAACAATCAAAGCAACAGTAGACTTGAGCCTAGACATTCCTGGCCAGACCAGGCAGTGTTTCCCTCTGTTGCGCTTTGACTCACTCAGGGCTGGTCTGGCTCACTGCCCCTTCTTGACAAGCGGAGCGGCCCAGGAGCAGGAAGTGGCTCTGCAGTACACCACACCAGTCTTTCCCAGAGCAGGACACAAGCCTTCTTCCTTCGGAAGGGGAAGTTGGGTTTGCAGCCGAGCCCTGTGTCACCAGGACTCCTTGCAGGGCACTGGGTAAGGTACTTTGAAAATAGGGTCACAGTTAATCATCACCAACATCCTCTATGCTGGGTGTCATTATGCCTGTCCTGCTGGGTGTGAGCAAACTGAGGTTAGGTGACAATAAGGAATTTGCCCAAGGTCAAGATTGCCCAGGAGCAGAGCTGAGAATCTCAGCTCAGACATCTTAACTCCAGAGGCCGAGCCATTAACCACTTTTCTGTGCTGCTGGAAGAGCCAGGCTGTGATGCACCCTATCTCCCAGGGGTAAGATGGGTGGGGACAGGGGGTGGGGAACAGGAGGAGGAGGAGGGGAGATTTTACCCAAACAGCAGAGAGTCCCTACCCAGGTCTCAGGTGCTCAGAGACCTGCCCCTTCACAGGTCACTCCAGTGTGCTCTGTCTGTGACCATGATGCAGTCCTCTCTAGGCTGGAGCTGAAGAGGGGGCTGGTGTGTGGTGAGAGGGAGAGGTGAGTTGAGCGTGGGGCAGCGGCACACCCTGGGGACCTCCCAGGTCTGACACTGTTAGGAATGGAATGTCATCCCCCTCCCGCCCCTGCCCCGCCACGGGCTTGGCTCGTCCATGGTTCTCCATGCTGTGGAGTTGGCCTTCACTCAGGGACGGGGCACAGTTCTGCTGTAAGCTGCCAGTCCTGACGGCTACGATGCGGATGAGCTAGGAGGTGAAGCAGTGATGTCCTTGTAGCTGAACACAGTCTTCAGACTCAGTTGTATCTGGAGCTTAACACTCTGGAGATGTAAAGGAGAGGACACCAGGCAGCAGAAAGCCAAGCATCCTCCTCCTCCCACCAAGAGAGAAGAGTGGGGAGCAGAGTGCGTCCTTTGAAGCCGAGACCCTCTGAGACTCCAGGGTAGAGTGATACCAAGGGACCCGGGGCAGTATTGGAAGAGACAAGGGCTTTCCCTGCAGTGGGGGCCCTGACTTCAGCCTTCTAGCCAACTCAACTCAGAGATCCTCCATAGTTGGGTGGATGACTGGGGAAGTCTGTGTGACCTCGGAGCTGTGAGGGCTGCTTGCCCCACTCAAGGGCTGCTGGGCTTCCTGATGAGTCTGTACTGTGGAGGGAGGTGACACCTCACCTCTCTAGGCTGAAAATAGGGGAGCTGTCTGACCTGGAAGAATCAGAAATCTGTGGAGTTTCATCTCTCTGAACATCTCTGACTCCTGTGGCAACAGAACCAACTCCTTAGAACAGGAAGTTCAGACCAAACGAGCAGAAAGCGGAAGCACAGATGACGGTGTCTGATATTCTCATTCTGCATGAGGAAACCGGCTTATGTCATATAACCAGGAAGAGTAAAGAGAAACAGGTTCCTGCCACTTGCTGCCAGAGGTTCTCCCTGCCATGAGTCCTGGGGCCTGTCCCGTCATATTACTTGTTCCAAGTCCATTCTACCTCCCACTTCCCACCCCGTGCCTGGACCAAACCAATCTCTTTTGTTGCTTGAGCAGTTCACTCCTGCCTCTGGGTCTTTGCCTGCACCTGACCCTCAGCCTGGCCCTGCAGTGGCGGTTCACCTGTACCACTGGCTTCCTTCTAACGCTTCCTGGTCCTGTAAATCCTGGAACAAAGGCTGCCTCTCCCAGAAAGGCTTCTCCAGAAAGGCCACCCCGATGGAAGTGTCGCCTTGCTCTCTACCCTTGAGCCCAGTGCTGAGGTTCCTCTGTGGGACAGGCGGTAGGGAGTCTGTGGATTCAGGTTCATGATTGGTTTCTAATCTAAAGGTTCGTGTGTCGACACAGTGGAGCTGATACCAAGGGCTCAAGCAGAAAGAAAACCCCATCTCCAAAAGTTCACAACCCAGCTGGGAAGAAGAATGGAAACACTGACATTACTGTCTGGTTCACACATAGGACACGAAGTCAAAGGTTCACAGGGCACGTAGTTGAGTCACCAGAATGAGGCACAGCAAGAGTTTATCCACTTGTACAACAGCAGGAGTTTATCCTTATGCACTAAAGGTGGTTTGAACCCACCTAATGACTTTTTCTGAGGAGCCCTAGTGGCCTAGTGGGTTATGCTTTGGGCTGCAAACCACAAAGTCAGCAATTCAAACCCACCAGCCGCTGTGGGGGAGAAAAAGAAGGAGGTCTGTTCCCATACAGATTCACAGCTTTGAAAGCCCGCAGGGGCTGTTTTACTCTGTCCTAGGGTCACTGTGAGTCAGAATCGACCCAGAGGCAGTGAGTGAAAGGCCCCCGCTTTGACAAAAACAAGAAAAGGAAAGAAAAATCCTGTTCTCCTGAGGACGTCCCCAGAACACCCATTGGAGCAGTTCTACTCTCTGGCGTTGAGATCCCTGTGGGCCGAAGCTGACTCTGACAACACAATGACATGTTTTCTGAGTCTCGTTTTATCACAGGACTTTTGCCACTGAGCCATTCTGATACAGTGACTCCACGGGGCAGAACAGAACTGCCTCTGGGGTTTCTAAGACTGTCACTTGTTAAGGGACTAGCAAGCCTGACCTTTCTACCTCAGGTGACTGGAGGGCTTGAATTAGATACCTTGCAGTTAGTAACCCAATATGCAACCCACTATGCCACCAGAGCTCCTGAGAGCTTGCAAAACCCACTGCCATCGAATACGTTCAGACTCCCAGTATTCTTCACAGGAGTAGAAAGCCACCTCTCTCTCCTTGGGATGGTATATGGCTTTGAACTCCATGCATAAGCCCTGTGCAAGGAGGGCTTGATTTACGAAGTTCATATGAGACCAGGAGATGAGGGGTTGCATGTGCTCCTGCACGATCTGACTGCTCTGTATCTAAGGCTCAAGGATGCTGGGCGAGGGCTGACTGGGGGAGCAGGCCCTGTGTCCAGGCCTACTAACCCTTAGGCCAACTAAGGACAGTGGCTGCCCACTTCTGCAGACCCACCTCTGTGAGGGCCTGCTGCTGACCCAGCACAGCTCCTGGTGTGACGCAGGGTGCAGCCTGGGCGTGCCCTCAGCGGGAAGCCGAGCACAGACCACTCAGACACGGCTTCTTTTCTTCCTTCTAAACCTGGGGCTGTTTCTTTTTTTTTTTTCCAGTTTTTTTCTTCTCTTTTAACTCTCCGAATCTCCCTCTGAATTTTTCATTGGGAAGATGCATGCTTAGAGATGGGATGTGCACACAGGGCTGGCTGAGCTTTGATGAGTCTTTGATGCTGCCTCTGGGGACACAGGAGCTGCGCGGATAGGGGAAGGCAGAAGGGGGGTCTCTAAGGGCTGGGTCCCCCTCTTCTGCCCCAAGGGAGTTCACAGCAGCAACATTAGTGTGTGTGTGTGTGTGTGTGTGCACACGTGTGTGCATATGGACAGAGGCCTGGTGTGGGGGCAGCTCGAAGTCAGTGAGGCCATTGAATCCAATCCCGGACCCCCCATCTGCTCACACTTCTTCCTGGGCACCAGTCAGATCCATGACTAACTGTGTGGCTAAGCCAGCCTTTCTGCATGTGAGTTCCACAATGAGAAATGGGAGACACTCAGACACCCCTTCCCCGCTCCCCCCAATAAGATGGTTGTGATAGGTACCTGACTCAGACACAGCCAAAACAACAGCAACAAGAACCCTTCTTGTGGTGTGGCTCCCATGCTACAGGGTCGCTTTGAGCTCCACGGGTTTTCTGCACTGTCTTTTTTATGGAAGCTCTTTCCTCCGTGGTGCCTGGGTGGACACAAGCCTGCCAGTCTTTTGCCAAGTAGCCAAATGCAAACCACGTGTGCCACCCAGGTATGCTTTAATAAATGTCCCTTCACTTGCCCTCCCACTTTCAAATCTAGCGAGACAGCAATTTTTCACCACGAGTGTCCCAGCCTCAGCAAAGAACTCCTCACTGGCTGCACAAGCAGGGAATATCATGGAAAGACTGAGTCATGTCCTTGGCCTGACTTTGAGCTCTGCTTTGACCTCAGAGTTGTGCCCATGGCTCCCACAGCCACTGCTGCGAGGGAGTCTCCCATGGCCAGCTGCCTAGCCCAGAACACAGCTCAAACAGTAAACCCAAGATGGATGGCAGTACCAACCTCATGCCTATGACCTGACGCTCCACCCAGCCTGGTCAGGGTCATTGACTTGTCCTGCGGTCCTTCACGGCAATTTGCCCTCATCTGTCCTGCCACAATGAACCTGGTTACAGCAGGTGTGGACTGCTCCACTGACCTGGCCCATCTGGCTGGGCTCTCACCACATCCCTGCCACCTGGCATTTCTTATCCCCCAAGGCTGGGCCCATCCTTTGGCCTCTCTGAGGCTTCTTTGAACGTTTCCAGTAGGACACTTTTGGATGGCTCTCCTGATTCTGACCAGTGGATTCGCTCTGCTCCACACAAGGCCCTCCACAGGCCCCACTGAGGGCAAGATACATGGTAGCCTGATGACTTTTGAAAACTCCAAGGGCCTGCTTGGCCTAGGAGAGCCCGAGTCTCTGATGAACCTATAAGAGAACCTGAGGTCCTGGCCCATGCTGGGACCCAACAGACAGACAGACACACACCCACACACACACACATGCACAAAGGCACTCACACAGGCACACAGATAGAGACACACTCTCTCTTCCCAGTCTGGGTTTAAGAACTAGTAGAGTGAGTGTCAGGGCTGCTGTACCTCCCCTTCCACATCATCTGTGTCAACCTGTCCCTGGCCTTGACACTCTGCCTCTCGCTGTCAGCTGTCTGTGAGTCCTCCTTTAGGAGCGCAGGTCCAAAGACTGGAAAGGTTTGGCCATCGGTGAAGATCACACCTCTGCTCTGACCCACGGGATTCTTGGGGTCACCATAGACTTAGCGGCACCGAGTGGACCTCCCCATCTCCTCACTCACTCTCCACACTTGAGGGTGACTTGCTTCACTCATATAGCTCTTCTTTAATGCCACCCGGGAAGGGGGTTTTGAGGGCTGTAGCATGAATGCCCAACCAATCCCGAGTCTCTGGGCAGGCTCTGCCTTGCAGGAGGTTCTACCGTATGTCTGTTCCCAAAAGGAGGGCAGGGATGGAGAACCGCTGTTGGCATCAGAAAGCCCTAGTTTGAGCAGATGAAAGTGCTTTGGAGAGGGCAGGTCTGAGGGCTCTCTGAGGGTCCCAGAAGGCTTGGCATACCACATGATGTACCAACAGTCACTGATGGCATTCAATGACTTATTGTCGGTGCCCATGTCCATCTTGCCAAGCTGACTGCCTTATGCTGCCTGGGCATCAGAGACTGGAGTTGTTGATGTCTGGCTACTGGCAGGGCCCGCAGTTTGGCCCGAATCAAACCAGAGCTGGTGTCCCTGGGACATGGGAGAGAGACTGGGCATCACGTCCACTGAATGTCACTGGAGTGGGGTTCCTGCCTGGTCAAGTTCTACAGCCTCGAGGTGCCTCAGAGGCTCCCATCCACTGCTGGATGGCCCTGCTCACCTTCCCCAGGGTTCACAGCGCATGTCGCTGTGGCTTTAGGGAGCTGTAGGTGAGCTCCGGGGAAAGACTGCCAGGATGGACATGATGTCCAGAACTGGCCCTCTGGGTGACCCTGAGCACGTCATAGCCACTCTCAGGTTCTCCATCACTACATAGTGAGAAGCGGGCTAGATGTTTCCTAAGGTGCATTCTGGACCCGGTGGACAAAACATTCTGGAATGGCCAAGAATTCAGGGATCCTGCAGGCAAAGCTGATGTTCAGGCCCAGAGCTGTGCTTCACAGCTGAGTAGGCAGCTGGATGGGGGCCGCTGAAAAGCTGCCTGTCCTCACTCCCCCAAACTCCCTTCATCAATCTCATGAAACCTCACAGACATTGGTTCAGAGGGCAGGACACCAGGACAAGGCAGCCTTTTGGAGGAATAAGTATGGCAACTTGATCACCCTCTGCCCTCCTCCAGAACACCTCACAAGAAAGGCCTGGCAATCTCTTTCCACAAAAACAAACAGCCAAGATTGCCATTCCACACAGGAGCTCTTGGGCACAATGGCTACACATTGGGTTACAATCTACAAGGTCAGCAGTTCAAAACCGCCAGCTGCTTCAAGAACAGAGGAGGAGGTGTTCTATTCCCCGAAAGAGCACTCATCTCAGAAATGCAGAGGGACAGTTCTGCCTTGTTCTAAAGGGCTACCCCGAGTCGGCGAGCAATGATGGCTTGGGGCTTTGGCAGCTAGACTCAGTTACCAGGGCATCTGCACCGCCTGGCACGGGTTCGGTGTCCCCTAAGCACAACTCAAGGATGGAGGGCCAACCAACCAGGCTACATAAAAGGTGAGTTTCTCTTCCTTTGATGTCATGCCTTCCTGCACAGCGCTCTCCTGGGGGCTGAATTCGTGCACAGACTTGACTTTACAGGAACTGGGGGTGGCTCATGGAGCTCCTTGTCTGTCACAGACAGAGACTCACTGTGGTCTGATTGCGTAGAGTCCAGACCAGTGTCTATGAGGGCACATGGAGAGTGGAGACATGGTAGGTTCTGGCAGCCATGTGCCCACCCCAGCTTCTCCTCCCTGGCAGAGACCAGGCCCTAGGGCTCGAGGTACTGGGGCTGCAGCCCTGAGACCTGCTGGTGAGGCTAGTTTGGTGTTTTAGGAATAGAAGGCTCTCCAGTAGAAACAACTGGTGTCCAAAAAGACAGTGCCTTGAGCAGTTCGCCAGCAACTTGATGACATGGTGGACATGATCCCGGACCCCAGCTGTATTTTCCACAACCCTCTCAAGCACGGTTCCGTGGCCCTGCCCCTACTTCTCTCCTGCCAGCTCTGCTGTGGACCCTGGCTGCAGCTTATCTACACCCCCGCCCATAGGTAAGTGGAGCAGCAGCCACCAGGACCCAGCTGCGGGCTGGAGTAACACTGTGCCCCCTGGACTTATCCTCGGCTGATCTTTCAGAAGTAGATCGCCACACCTTTCTTCCAAGGCACCTCTGGTGGGCTCAAACCTCCGCCCTGTGGAGTTCTGACCTCGTGCCAGTCAGGAGCCCTATTTGAGTAAAACCTTCCTGAGCTTTTGTGCCTTCTTTGTGCTCACACTCTTACCCCTCACTTCACCAACTTCTTTAATGCCTGTTCATTCATTCGTTCATTCATTCATTCATACATTCGTTTGTTCATTCATTCATTCACTCACCCACTGACTGATGGGGCAATTCCTTGTGCCAGGCTCTGTGCTGGTCAAAGCAGACCTAGTCCCTGCACGCTCTAGGGAAGGACACCTCCACCAGGGTAGATGGATGACCTGCCCCGCACAAAGCAAAAGGACAGGTTAGGCTGTGGGCCAAGCTGGGGAGGCAGGGAGCTCTCCCCCAGGAAGTGACTGCTGGTCCACTCCCTGCTCCTCAGGTACCCTCCTCGGCAAAGACAGCAAAGCCCAGGGGTATCGCAGTGGGGAGCAGAGTGGCTGGTCTCTGACCGCTGAGTGGGCTCTTCCTCCTCTACTCGCCTCAGTTTCCCCAGCTGCGAGCTGAAGGTGAGACTCCCGGAGCGACTGGAGGCGACGAGAAGCATGTGTGTGCGCGGCCCTGGGTGCTCGGGCTTTCTCACGTACCGTTCTCACTTGCTCGTCTGGTTTTGCACCGTGCGGTTTAGAGATGTAGGTGCACGGCCACAGGAAGACACAGGGGGCGGGGGGGTGTGACTGCCGGGGGTGGGGGTCGCGGTGCCCCACCCACCCCGTCCCCCAGGTGCCTTCTGAAGGTGAGCTATCAGTGACAGGATGTGGGTACTGGGAGGACCCAGGCAGCTGTGTGGGGGGCTGAGGCAGGAGGCAGCGAGGCTTTAAGAGTTCATGACAAAGCAACTGTCCCAACGGATGGTTGCGTGCGATCGTCACGGACACATGCATTATGACATGATTGGCACACCATGCCGGGATGTCCTTTCATCGTGCCCATTTTCCTGGGAAGGAAACGGAGACTCTGAGAGACTAACTCATGGTTACATGGCGAGTGAGTGATCTGGTTGGCATCTGAACTCGTCTGCCTCCAGAGCCAGGCCTGGGCAGCCCCTCGGGATTGACTCTGGTGACTTGGAATTATATACATGGGCCGCAGGGGGGAAGGGACAGGGGAGCCTCGGGCTCGTGACATAGCAGCAGGCACTATGTCTTCTTCGTCTCTGCTTGCCGGGCACCCTCCTTTCCTGGATACCACCCACTTAGAGGCAGTCTGGCCTGTCCCAGCAGCATTTCAGGCCACACCTCTGGGTGGTGCCAATGGTGCCGTGCTGAACCACTCACCAAAGGTTAGCGGTCTGACCCCAGCCCGAGGGGTCATGGCCGAAAGGCCTGGCCTTCCACTCTTGTGCCCACTGGGTGGCCGTGTGTGGGATCCACACAACACCCCCTGGCTGGGTTTGGGTTCGCTCACCCGCAGCCCTGAGAAGAGGTGCCGCTTCCTGCAGGCGTCTGCACGGCTGTTTGCTGATCACAGCAGCTGTGGCTGGGGAGGGAGGGCCTGTGACATCCGCACTCCCTGACACACACCCTCGAGACATTCGGGGTCAGAGGATATCCGGCGCAGGCTGCTCGTGCCCCTGACACTTAGACTCATGCTCTCGCATCCTCTCCTTGAAGCGATGGACAGGCCCTCTGTCCCCGATAGGAATGTCCTCTGCATTTGGCTTGCCGTATCCTGGGTGCTCCTAGAAGAACCTTAGACTGTAAGCCTCAGAAGAAAAGCCACTCAGCACTTGGCATGAATGAGGACAAGGGGCCGCTTCTTGCCTTCCTTGAGGCCCAGGTCAGTGCGTGCAAGGAGCCTCCTGATTCCCACCTGAGCAGCAAGGACCGTGTGTTCCTCTTGCCTGGGTTCACATGGACCAGGATGTTGGAGATGAGGGAGAATCACTTCCTTTCATAGAATGTAAACCAACAGGGTTTGCCTCCTTTTGCCCTCACTGACCCTCTGTTCTTGGTGAGGGCAAAGGGTAGGAGTGGACAGCAGAAAGGGCAGGCAGGGTGAGTTAGGCTGGGCTGTCCAGAGAAGCAACACCAATGACACTCGTATATGTAGAAGAAGGAACTTTATACCAAGAAGCGACTTAATAGCAAGAGACATCCCAGCCCAGCTCCACTCGAGTCCGTGAGTCCCACGCAGGCCAGGGTCCCTTTCAGACCTGCATAGCTGCAGGCCAATGGACAGAAAGGTGACTTGGGACCCAGAGAGCTCACAGGCCTCCAGGTCAGTAGAAATGTGGCAGGGCACCGACAGCTCTCAACATCAGGTAGCCTGCCTGGGGTCACCCTTGGAAGTAGACACAGAGTCCCAGCAAGGAGGCAGGTGAAGAGAAAGAAAGGAGAGGTCCCCAGTATTTCTCTTATCACAAAGGCCACACCTCCCAGGAGATGTCACCAGGCTGTGACCGGATGGACAGGAGGGACTCCATCCCTCCACAAGGGAAAAATGAACCTACCATCTAGCTGCCACAGGGGTGACTGCGTTTGTCGGGGGACTCGTTCGTGGAGTGCTAACTCTTCACATGTGTTTGATTTCACTTAAGGAATCTGCGGGACAGAGGAGTTCAATTGGCTCTGCGGTGTGGGAGGGACCTGTAGCAGGCTGCTTCTCCAAAGACACATACCCTTGGCAACCCTGTGGGGAATGTCTACCCTCTGCGGAGGCACCACTCCGAGTTGGAATTGACTCGGCGGCCATAGATTTGGATCTGGTTTTACCCCTTTGATTTGGTTCAATGACCATGTGAGAAGAATTGCTTTTCTGACTTCACAGACGGGAGAACTGCTGTTTCCCTTCATGGAGAGATGTGGTGACTCATGTCAAGTCATACAGCGGGAAGCTCTGGGGCTGGGCCTTGGGGCACTGAGGCGTGGGCTGTGAGGCCACCAGGGCTCTGTGGACTCCTGACACGATGGTGGTCCTGGCTGGCAGCCAGGGTGTGGGGTCAGTCTGGAGCATACTGGCCCCTGGCCTGCTGACTGGCTGCATCATTCTCTTCCTCACTTGATGGGCGCCAGGGAAGACAGGGGTCCCTCATTCAAGGTTAGGGGTAGAGAGCGGGTGGGAGCTTGCCTTTGGAGAAGCAGATTCTAAGTAAAAAGAACCAATTCCCTTCGTGTGTGCTTGGAGGGAAGTGTGTTACTCTGGGTAGACCAGAGAAACAAATCCATAGACATTCCTGTGCATCATAAAGAGCTTTGTATACAAGAGCAGTTGAATATTGAGAACACATCGTGGCCCAGTCCGAATCAAGTCCATAAGTCCAATATTAGCTCATATGTCCAATACTAGACCATAAATTCCTCTTTAGACTCACGCAGCCATGCAATAATGCCAAATGCAGGAAGATCACAGGCCAGCGGGTGGAAAGTCTTGTAGATCCAGTGACGATGGAAGCATCTCAGCACCGGCAGAGTCTGCACATGACTCCTTCACTCCAGAACTCTGGCTGCATCGGCAAAGCTCCGCCAGGCTCATAGTCATTGCTGTCTCGCAGGGACTGAGGGTGTGTCATGTGTGCAGGGAGCTATTTATCTCTGTAGTGCCTCCAAATGAGGTCATCCAGCTGCAACCTGAGAGACAGCCGAAACTCCACCCTTTCACTCCT
This sequence comes from Nesogale talazaci, assembly GCA_004026705.1. Classification (NCBI taxonomy): domain Eukaryota; kingdom Metazoa; phylum Chordata; class Mammalia; order Afrosoricida; family Tenrecidae; genus Nesogale; species Nesogale talazaci. The sequence goes on from PVJH01004186.1 coordinate 33,581, forward strand.
AATGCTCTCAAGTTGACAGCAGATTATGTAACTACCACAGGGAGTCAAATCTGGGAAATTGGATCTCGGGTGGTGAGCTAAGTGGCCATGTGGTGTGATCAAGTGACTTCTATCCTCCGTGCCTCTGTTTCCTCACAAAGCAGAGCGAAGGCAGTGCTTAGTACTGGGCGCAGCACTCGTGTGAAGGGCACTCATGCCCATCAGTGCCTGATCAAGCCCTCTCCCGAGCTCCATTCTGCTGCTTTTCTGCATTGTCTTTGGCTGGAAACTGCCCTTCTGTGCCCAGTGTAGCTCCTAGAACAGGCAAGGGTCTCCCTGCCACTGCTATGGAGAGACCCTGTCTCCCTGAGCTGCTCCTGTGCCCAGGAGGCCTTCCCTGTATTTGTGTGTAGTTGCTGTGGTTGTCTGGTGCCATCATAGCCATTCTAACCCCTAGGGGCACCGTGCAAGACAGAGTGAGACACTGCCCCGTCCTGATCCATCCTCCCAACTGTGCCCATGCCGGAGCCCATGGCTGCAGCCATGGTGCTGATCTCCCTTGAGGGTCTTCCCCTCCTGCACTGGCCCTCTCCTTGACCAAGCTTGATGCCCTTCTCCAGGGGCGGGTCTCTCCTGACTAGATGACCAGTGTTTGTAAGATGAAGTCTCCCATCCTTGCTAACCAGGAGCACTTTAGTCATACTCTCCCAAGATAGATCAGTTTGTCCCTTTAGCAGTCCATGGTACTTTCAATATTCTTCTTGAATCACAGTTCAAGTGCATCAATTCTTCTACCATCATCCATATTCAATACCCAACTTTCACAAGCATATGATGCCATGGAGATTGCCCTTGCTTGGGTCAAGTGCACCTTGGTCCTCAAAGTAACATTCTTGCTCTTCCATCCTTGAAAGAGGGCCTGTGCAGCAGCTTGACTTAATGCAGTCCATCTTTTGATGCCTTGACAGCAGCTTCTATGAGCACTGACTGTGGATCCGAACAAGACAACTTCCTTGACAACTTCAATTTCTCCTCCATTTGTCACAACGTTACTTACCTATGGGTACAGTTGTGAAGATTTTGGTCTTCTTTCCATTAAGTTGTAATCCGTACTTTACTGTCCAGTGTGCTAATGGCCCTGGATGCATCCACTTCCCCTAGAAATGCTGACGAGAGGACATGATTCCTGTTTAGGGATGTCACAGGATCACGATGAGCTTGCAGAGGTCACTGACCCCAGATCAGGGGGGCTCAGGTCCCTTCTGAGGAATCATGTTCTAGCAATGGTGCCCCAGCTAAGGATCAGGGACCAAAAAATCCTGCTCCGACCAGTTTGGCAGGTTGGCCAATTTCAGACTGACATGACCCACACCTGTGGAAGACATTTTTGGGAAATCCACTGTGTTAGTCCGGGTGGCCTAGAGAAACAAATGCAGAGACATTCATGTGTGTAAAAGAGAGGTTTATATCAAAGAGCAATTGTATATTGAGAAAACATCCCAACGCAGTCCAGATCAAGTCCGTAAGTCCAATATCAGCCCATAAGTTCGATACTAGTACGTAGATTCCTTTCTAGACTCATGCTGCACTTGCAATGACGGTGGGATGGAAAGTCCTGTGGACCCAATGGCAGTGGATACATCTCCAGGGCTGTGGCTGCCGTCAGCGTGGTTCCATGTGTCTTGGCAACAGGAAGGTGAAACAGAGAGAGGGAGAGAGAGTGGCCTGCCTCTTTTTATGGACAGAATCGAGCGAGCGAGAGAGCGAGAGAGAGAGAGAGAGAGAGAGAGAGAAAGTTCCCAAAATCCTCATGAGAAGGTCATGAGGAGGTCCACAAGGAGGGACCATCAGACTGTGACCCGATTGACAGGTTAGAGTTCACTCCTTCATTCTTTTATGATGTTGACATGAATTGTGTAACTACCATAGCCACCGACAAGGATGTGGGACACGGTAGGTAGAAGTGGCTTAGCATGGACTAGGGGGCTTCAAAAAGTTTGTGGAGAAATAGAGTGAAAAGGTAATGGAATTTTTCCTCCATTGATTTTTTTGAAACTCCTTCATGTTGCTCCTTCCAGAGTGACTTTCGCCCTCATGTCTCACGCAGCTTCATGAGGTGGTGGCTTCCATTTTGAGACGAGGCTCAGAGAGTTCACACCACATACCCAAGGTCACACAGCCAAGGGCAGGACGCCTGGTGGTAAAAAGACAGCGTCCACTCTGACTCACAGTGTCCTATAAGGTGGAGTAGAACTATTCCTGTGGGCAGCAAGTCTTGAAAGGAGTAAAAAGTCTCCTCTTTTCCTCTCTTCCCCTCATAGCGACTAGTGGTTTTTCCTCTCTTCCCCTCATAGCAACTAGTGGTTTTTCCTCTCTTCCCCTCATAGCGACTAGTGGTTTTGAACTGCTGACCTGTGGCTATCTGCCCAACACATAGCCATGAGGCCACCAGGGCTCATAGAGCTGCCGTTATTCCCTCCCTTCCACCAAGATCAGGTCTGGCAGGAGCCCCCGGTGGGTGGTACTTCTGGTTGTCCTGACTGAGATGCCCTGAGTTAGTCTCAGCAGACTAGAGAAGCAATGCACAGAAACACACACATCAATGAGAGAGAGAGTTTCATATCAAGGTAAGTGTTCATTAAGAAAGTATCCCAACCCGGTGCTGTCCAAACCCATAACTCCAATGTTAGCACATATGTCCGACACTGATCTACAAAGTGCTCTTGGAGCTCATAGGCAATGACGCCGACTGCAGGAGGAAAGCGGAATCAGTGGGCGTGTCAGCATCTCAGCACTGGTAGGGTTCCCCATGCAGCTGCCCCAGCACCCAGGGCTTCATCGGGGTAGGTCCATGTGGCTTCTCCCCAGGGATGTCTGACAGGAAGTGAGCCTTGCCAGCTGAAGCAGGGAACTGGCTCAGGCAGTTGCACTCTGGCCCGACCATCAAAGAGCAAGAGATCTGAAAGCAAGAAAGGTGAGGCTCACTGAGCCATTTATCTCTCTACCCCTCCATTAATCCCACGTGTGTTTATCAACCAGGTTGGCACAATAAACCTTCACTATCTCATGCCCCTGGGCGGGGGGTGGGGCAAGAGGGGGTTCCTGATGTCCTTGAGAGTCCGTTCCGCATGTGCTGGGGGAGGGGTGTTCATTTTAGAACCCAGTGCAGTGGGTTCTGAAGAATGAAGAGGATAGGTGGGTGAGGAATTTGCCTGTGTAGCCCAGGGCTTCGCTCAGCAATGACAGCTTTGCTGACTGTAGTGCACGGAAGGTAAACAGATTGGTGCCAGCCGAGAGGAGGCGAGGGACAGCGGTGCGTTGTGTGATATGGGACAGGCGAGGCAGGAAGGCCTCAGAGGCAGTGGGGATGGGATGGTCCCAGGGCGCTGGAAGCCTGTGAGAATGCAGTCTTCAAGGATGTGGTCAGAGCACCTCTACCATGTGGGGAGCTGAGGCTGACAGGGTGGAGGAGGGCCTGGGGGGCTGAGTGGGAGGTTACTGCCCAGCTGTGAAGAGTCTTAACTCTCAGGCTATGGTGACAACCCCAAACCCAACCCAACCCAAAGGACCCAGTTGCTGCGGAAGCCATGCTGACGCATAGCGACCCACAGGTGTGGGCCCAGCAGTCCATTCCAAGGCCTCTCAAGGCTTATCCTTTGGAATCAGGCGACTGGGCCCAGGGGTAGTTTTGAACTGCCAAATTTTCATTTAATAGTTGAGTACATTAGCCAGGGGGCTCTACGGAGCCAGCCTCACTCCCAACAAACAAACCCAAATGCTCCCTGACATCGAGTTGACTATGATTTACGGCGATCCTAAAGCACAGAGTGGAGCTGTTCCTCGGGGTGTCTGAGACTAACTCATTAGGGATCAGACAGCTCCGTCTTTCATCCCCAAGAAAAGCTTGCAATTGCATTGCTACTTTCTGATGCTGCAGCCATAGCAGACATTGCAAATCAGTCACAGAACATGGTCTTGTTGAGCCAGGAGGATGCTGCAGCCTCATCTTTGAATCCGCTACCAACTGATGATTGGCCCTAATTTAAGTTGAAGTTAGCTGCGATCCCTGAGCCAGGGATAGCTTCTTGAAACCACTCAGATATTCCTGCCTCCGCTGGGAGTTTTTAATGAGTCTTTTCTGCCTTCCCAATGCGATGGCTTGGGCTTCTTCAGCGGCTGGCAAATGGAATCTGTCCCGTCTCATAAGCAGACTGTTTCTGGGTCTGTGTCCTAACCACAGGTCCAGCCGGCAGCTGGAGCAGCCTGCCATTAGAGGTTTGGCTGGATCTGAACTGTTCCGCCCAAACCCTCCCCAGGGAGAGGGCAGCAGCACCACAGGTCCCTGGCTGGTGTTGGGCCACCTCTGGCCAGCCTAGCTCTCTCCTCCCCACTGCCCCCACCACCTCTGAAGCAGCCTCAGCCCAGAGGTCACCACATGGGGCCCTGTGACTACTTTAAAAAAGTACCAGCTATTGCCAGCCTGGGCAGAACCTCCTGGTGCATGGAGAAGCAGGCATGCAGGCAGGGCTGGCACGGGGAGGTCCCCTCCGAAGAGAGCCTTGTTGGCCCACAAGACTTGACTTGGCCCAACTCTGTCTGGGTCAACTGCCACAGAAGCTAGGAATAGCCCAGACACCCACCATGCCGTGTACCAGCATGCTCTGTTTTAAGCGCATCCTATATTGGGAAGGAGGAAGGAGGGCAATCTTGCAATCTCCATGGCCAGAGGGGCAAATCCGGGCAGTGCTGTCCTGGAGTGGTACAAACAATTCAGGGCTTGACTGATAGCTGAAGGGTTGGCAGTTCAAGGGCACCCAAAGGGGCCTTGGAAGACAGGTCTGGCCATCTGCTGCTGTTGGTCTTGGGCTGCCTGGAAAGCAGTTCCACTCTGCTCACACAAGCTCGTTCAGAGTTGGAATGGATTCAACAACAATGAACAGCCACTCCTGATAGGGCCTGTGCCCCGGCTTTCTCATCTGTGGGATAGACTGGGTGGCTCTCAGTAGAGCCTGGCATTGGTGACCCTAACCTACCTGAGGATGAAGTACCATCAGAGGGCGAGAGGAGAACACTGAGGGCTGGTGGGAGGGGCGGTGGAGGTGCCTGTACCTGCGCAGGAATGAAAGGGTACACAAAGGGAAAAGACTGGGCCCCAGCTTGCCAAGAGCTCCGTGCTGCCCTCCCAGCTATGAGGGTGGGGGGTAGGATGGCCCCATGGACCCCTGGGGTGAGTGTCCCTCCTCCTTTCTGTTTACCACCAGCCTGGCTGCTCTCTGAAGACACTGGGAACCTGGGCGAATGCCCTCCAGGCTTCCCCACCAGCCTCCTGAGCTGGGAGTTTAACCTGCCTTTGATCTGATCCCTAATGCCCAGGACTCCAGACCACCCTGGCCTCCCCCAGGAGAAAGTGAAACAATTCCAGTGGCTGAGCCCTGGCTTGGCATTTTCAGCCCACCTTACCAACTGCTTTCACCCCAAGACACAAAGACCTTGTCTTTCCTCTGGCTTTGTGAATTTTGTGTCTTTAAAGCAGTTTATTGGACTGGTGTTTTTCCCCAGGAGGTCTGTGCAAAGGGGGTGGGGTGGGCTAAGGTTTCCCTGTGTCCTCTGGAGGGTGGGGATCCCAGGCCCTGCACCTCAGTCTCTCCCCAGCTCTGGGGGCAGGACGTGAGGAGCCCATTGACTGTTTGCTTACTGAGAGCCCAAGCGAGCCCAAGCGAGCTGGTGAGCAGCTGTGACTCACCAGCCTGCGCCTTGGGAATGAGGCGGAGCAGAGGCCCGAGAGTCGGAACACCCTGTTCTCTTCTGGTTGTGAAGACCGGCATCCCCGCTTCCTGGGCTCCGTGAATGTGTCAGGTCATCGTGACCTGGGCTCATGTGTGCATGTGTGTGTGTGTGTGTGTGTGTTCTGAGAGCATCGTGACCTGGCCCCACTGGCCTTTCTCCCCTCTCTCCCCAGCCCCTAAGACTCCAGGCACAACAGCTGAGAGCTCTCTCCTAAATGTGTCATTTTCTCAGCAGTTGCTTTTGCTTGACCCTCCTTGTGCCCCTCCCTCGAGTAAGTTCCCTGACCCCTCTGAGCCTCTGATTTCACACTTCGTTCCTGCCACATTGGAGGGCTGTGAGGACTGGATGGGGATCTCATTTCACAAATCTGCCTTGGAAGAAGTATGGGCAGAGTGCTCCTTAGAGGCAAACATGGTGAGAATTTGTCTCACACACTCTGGACACGTCGTCAGGAGAGACCAGTCCCTGGAAGAGGATGCTGGGGCTGGTAAGGTAGAGGGCAGCCCACAGGAGGGAGACCTTCAGCAAGATGGACTGACAAAGTACTGCTGCCTGGCTCCTACATGGGCTGGCACAGGGCTGGGTGGTGTGTCCTTCTGCTGTGCACAGGGTCGTTATGAGTCGGAATGGACTCGGCCCCGAACAACCATTACCACCACCCCGAGAGAGACTGTCCGAGCCCGTCCCCTTGAGTGGAGCCGACACCCTACCTTCTAACCAGCTGATGGCGATGTCGGTCACCCAGAGGCCACAGCTTGAAAACCACTGGCACTATAGGTTGGGGTGGACTGGTTCCCCTCTCTGTCTACAGCAGGAAGAGTCTCTCATCTGGGTCCCCAGCACCTGGTTCACACCTTCATGGTCTACTGTTCCTATGCTGAGCCCCGGAGACAGTGAACGGAGAAGATGACAGTGGTGTTTTCATCGGGGCTTAGCCCAGGCCCTGACCCAGAATCAGCAGGAAGTGTATGTGCAGGGAAAGAGCTTTTCTACTCCTCCAAAGAGTCATCATGCCAGAAGCCCACCGGGGCAGTTCTACCCTGTCCTGTGGCGTCACCGTGGGGGAAAGACAGGGGTGTTTGCTCTCATAAAGAATTACAGTCTTGGAAACCCACATCTTGAAAGCACAGTGGTGAACAGACCACTGTCCTGTAGGATTGCTAGAGTTGGCAATGAGATGAAAAACCAAAACAAAACAGAGACGCGATGAGTCGGCAGTGAGTGGCATTTGGGGTATGTGCTAGGGCGTGGCCTCGCTCTGATTAGCTTCCTGTGGGGACACCACGGGAGGGGCTGAGGCCAGGCCACTGCACAAAACACAACCCCAATCAGTCCAGTTGCCCTCAGGATGGTTCTGACGTGTCCTAATGCTATAGGGCAGCAGAGACGTGCTCTTTGTAGGATTTCGGAGGCTGTGGATCCTTTCGGAAACAGCCACCTCATTCTCTCTGAGTTCCACCTGCCATTCGGAGCTGGGCACTTCCACTGCTGCACACCGGCTGAAGCACTTGTAGAGGCAGACATGTGACTTCAATTTCCCTTGGGAGCAAAGGCCTGCTCTCAGGCACATGGCAAGTGAGACCCCCACAGGCCGAGGGACACTCTCGGGGTCAGGCCATCACTGCCACCCATTGCGGTGCGCACCCTGTGGTGTATCTGAGTGAGTCACGTCCCCAGTGCTGGTATCCCTGACAGCTGTCATCACTGCCACTGATAAAGGCCACCAGCATCTGGGGACGGTTATAACCACATCCCCTGCTGCCAAGGCTGCCCCGCCAGTGCAGCCCAGCAGCCCCAGAGTGGCCTGGGACCCATCTGCCCCACTCTGTGATCTGCATCAGGAGGCTGAGCACCAGACATGGTCTAATGAGAGTGGGTGCTGGAACCAGCCTGGTCCCTCTTGGGTCCCAGGGCAGTGCTCCACCAGCATCCCCACCCGCTGGGCGGGAAGGAGGACAATCGCACATGAAGAACACCTCCTGTGCTGTACTGTCTCGAGCACTGGATAAGGAAGGCCCGAGAGCGTCCATGCATTTGAACTGTGGTGCTGGAGACGCACATGGAAAACACCACGGGCTGCTGAAAGGGGTGGGACGCATCTATCTGTCTTGGAGAAAGGAGGCCAGAGTCCTCCTTTGAGGCCGGGATAGCCAGACTCCCTCTTGTAGACTGGGGCATGTTGCGTCCCAGAGAAGGACCCCAGGCTTGATAAAGTGGAGGGGGGTTAAGGAGAGGAAGGGCCTCGATGAAACAGACTGACACCGCCTGCAACCATGGGTGTGGGCCTGGGGACCAATGGTCAGGATGGTGCAGGGCCGTACGGTGTGTAGTTCTGCTGTGCACAGGATAACTTAATGAGAAACAACAACATCTGCATTGTATGGAGTCCTGGTGGACTGCTAGCCACGAGATCCGAGGTTCGAACCCACCCGCCCCTCCATGGGCAGGTGATGAGGCTGTCTGCTCCCATAAAGAGCTGCAGCCCTGGAAGCCCCCACGGAGCAGTTCGGCTCTGTTTGGTGAGGGGGCCGTTGGGTCAGAATCACCTCGCTCGTGTGGGTTTGGGCTCTGGGCACTGGGCCAACTTTGGTCTGTGTTGGCTCAGTTACTCCTCCCAGCACACTTGAGAGGATGACATGGTGACACCTATTTCCCAGGCGGGGAAACAGGCTTGGAAAGGTGGAGCCGCTTGATCAAGGTCCTAGTACAGGGAAACCAAACCTGTCGACGTGGGTTGGTTCTGGCCCGTTGGAGCAGCACTGGGCCCCTCGGGTGTTCAGTGGTGGAGGTCTTGGAAGCAGCTCTCCAGGCCTTTTTTGGGGAGGCATATCATAGGAGACTAGCCTCTGATACATGCATCACAAGTTTGAGTAGGTGCAGTTGCACAGCAGTAATTATTAATTATTACAGTAAAGTTAGAGAGAGCACGAGAAAGAGATACATAACGGAGTCAGGCATATATGATGGTAACATGCTCACCTCAGCTCCGTTAGGTGGTTCACCTGGAGAGATAGAGAGTGGGGGAAGGGAAGACATGGCAGATGGGGGGGGCGGGGCGAGAGCATCTGGCTTAAACAGGTGAGAGGGAGGGAGAGAGAGAGGTGGGGGGGGGAAGAGAGAGAGAGAGAGAGAGAGAGAGAGAGAGAGAGAGAGTGTGTATTGAGGTCCCTTGTGATAAGAGCAGACCCCAGATTCCTGGATGTGGCTAACCAGGTCAGGCTCGTCAGTAGAGATCATTAACAACAGCATGTGAACTCTACTGGGGACCAAACTAGTGGTTAACAGGAAGCCACCCATCATCCTAACATGCTAACAACAGGGAGTCAGCCCTATCTTTTGTGTGTGTGAGGGGGACAAAGGTCTGATAGCTGGCGTCTTTAGGGAGAATATCTAACTTCTGACTTCCACACCAGATGCTGGCAAATGGTTCCTAATTTCTGCTTACTGTTTTAGAGGAGATATAATTGTGGAAGAGTCCTAACTTTATTCCACAAAGACACTGCCAGGTTGCTCTCCTCTACCCTCCACCCTTTGGCTTAGACACCCAGTGTTGAACTGCTTGCACTGCTCCTCACACCGTAGTCAGGAGATGAAGCTGGGATTTGAACCCTCATCTGTCGGAGCTAAAGCCTGGCTGGCTGTGCTCTCCCGGAAGGCGCTGTGGAGAGTGGAGACTGCCTCCGTAGGACTGGCCAGCTGCAGTCAGGGGCTGAGGACACATGGCTGCCAGCACTGGGCTGTCCTGTGGAAGGGGGCTCGGGGTAGACTCGAAGCTAGTGGGGCAACAAAGACCAGGGCAGAGAAGCTGCCAGGGGCCGGGGACCTGGGTGCCAGGGATGGGACAGGAAGTGGCTTATGGGGAGCAGTAGGAGGCCGGAGGCCCCGTGATGTGGCTCTGCCTGCGGCTTCAGTTCTGGAAGCCAGACACAGGGCCCGGCCTCCCTGGTGGTCAGTGCAATTACAGGGGACAGGGGCCACGCAGGCAGAGGCTGGCTGACCACTGTGTACTTGGTCTGCCAAGGCTCCCCTGCGGCTGTGTGAGCGTGGCAGTGCTCTTCCTTCTGGACCTCTCTTTCTTCCTCTCTACCCTAGGCTTCCCCCAGCCCCCAGGACGGGGTGACTTGGCCTTGCCCCCTCCCAACCAAAGGGGCAAAATAAGACCATGGAAACCACAGCTCTCCAGCCCCAGCTGCTGGGACCTGGGGGCCCTGCTTTCGGCTCACCCACAGCCTTCCCCACATCCCTGCTGTGCCCACTCCACACGCCAAGACACTCACAGTCACCTCGGGAGAGCACCCTGTCCTCTGTCACTCATAGAAGGTGGCATCTCCCAGATGCGAAATGAGGGGTGCTCCCAGACATCCCCTGCCCTCGCCCCAGCGCCATGGGTCTGTTTGGTCACCTCCTTACTGCATCATCTCCTTCGAGGTGCAGCAAGCACCTCCTTACCGGCTGTCCCTCCCTCAGACTCTGGAACAGGACAGGGCCAGGCCTGCACACTCACTGACCCATCCCCCGGGGGCCTGTTTTTCCCTCCATGCCCCAAGCCCAAATTCAAAGCCCCTGACTTCAGTTCTGTGTGGAACTGCCCTTTAGGGGGGGGCTCCTGGCTACACGGTGGGAAGTTGTTGCCAGACCCTCCCTCTAAGGGCCCTCTAGACGGGCAGAAACGGTGTGCACCCCTCAGGGACTCACCCACCCTGCTCCCTGACAAATCCCACAGCGACCAGACCAACGGGGGCCTTGTAGGCCAAGCCGAGTGAGGCTGCAGAGCATTGCAGGGTGTGTCCTCAGGAAGTGACTGGGGAGACACAGGACCCCAAGAGCGCACAGCTCCGAGACCCCAGCTCCTGCTTCTAGCAGACAGACCCAGGTTGAGGCAGGATGTGTCGTATATACACTTCTTTCTCCACAGGGCTTTATTTGAAGAAAGAGCTGTCCTACAAAGCAGACAACATTGTGGTGGCTTTCTCTCTGCCCACTGGATAGACAGTGGACCTGACACCCAGAGACCGGAGTGTCTCGCTCAAGGCTCCATAGCCGGGTCAGGTGTCCTGGCTCTGTTCAGTGCCCTGCCAGGCAGATGCCAGGGCCCAGAGTCAGACCAGGCCCTATTAGCCTGGAGCAAGGCTTAATGCTCCAGGTGGTGGTAAGACAGAGAATGCAGGGGAGACCTTTAGGATGGCTTGCGTTTTCCCTCTAAGTCATTTACTGGGGACTCACACAACTCTCACCACAACCCACCCATCCGTCCATGGTGTGTCAAGCACTTTTGTCGCCCTCATCATTCTCAAAACACGTGCTTTGACTTGAGCCCTGGTATCAGCTCCTCCCTTTACCTCCTCCTACCCTGCCCCCCTCCATGGACCCACGATAACTTGTGAATTATGGTTGTAGAGTGTCTTTAAGCAGACTGTGCAGCCTCTGCACCAGGGTAGGGCCCAGCTTGCACTTTTTATCTTGGAGAAGGAGGAGTCGGACATAGCTGGTCTCCTGGGTGAGCAGATGCACGCTGAGCACGTGGCAAGCTCCTTCCTGTGCAGTTGGTGCTCCAAACTGCCAGCCAACGTGGGAACCGCTGGCTCATGGTGCGGAGTGGAGAGACCAGAGAGAAGGCCAGAAGTTCCGTCCAACAGCAAGAGCCAGGGTGGACACCTGCCCCTTGTTGTGTACTGCTTTCAGCCCTGAGCTGATTACTGTGTACATAATGGTTTGTGGGTGCAAATGCCCCTGACTCAAGGCCGAGAACTAGCCCCCATATGCCATTCATTAATGTCCCTGTCTGAACCTCAGCTTTCTCCTCTGTCAAATGGAGCAGGTGGACCAAGGGTGGTTCTTTGTCCAGGCTGCTGCCATGGAAGCTCACACACAACCCCGGTGCAGGCATCACTCCTGACTGTCGGAGCCTCTGTGGATGCGGTATGTGCTGGATGCCCCCCATTCTCATGCCCAAGGAAGGGCAAGAGCCCTGGCCTGGGTGCTCTCAGGCTCCCGGGTGGCTACAGCACAGGGTTCTTGCATGGACTCTCCATTGGTTGCTGGGAGAGCCGGGTTTTGGTCCTCCCATGATCCCGTGAGTGGTTGAGAGAGAGAGTTAGTTCAGCATTCTCTCTCCGAAGTAAGGTATCTCCCAGCACTGGCAGCCAGTGGCCTCCTGTCACAAAACAGGTGACAGGCAGCAGGCCTTGGGTGCTGCAGGAAGGAGGCCTCCCCTAGGATGTCTGTCTCTAAGGTTGAAACCCCAGAAGCTTTATTCTCTTTGCGCAAGGTGGCCTGGGCTGTACTCAGGAGAAGAGGGCCTCCGGGAGCTCCTTGCTCAGAATAGGCATGTCCAGCAGACTCGGGACCCCCTTGCCTTGGGCCAGCATGGCAGGTGGCATGGGCGGGGCTTGTCTGGGATACAGGCATAGCCATGCAGGGCCAGGACTTAGGTCCAACCCCTGCATCCGACTTAGACTGTGCTGCTCCGGGACTCAATCATCTCACATGAAAAATGGTGCACAGCCTCCTCCACCCCCTGTGATGATGTCGAGGCGTCAACGTGAGAGACCTGTCAAGAGAGCTTTGGAAAGAGACTTTCAAGCCTGGGGGAGAAAGACGACTGCACTGCCACCGAATCCAGTCTGACCCAGGAGACCCTGAGTGGTGTGTCAGCTGACCTGTGCCCCATGGGGGTTTTCAATGGTGCGCTTTCTCAGAAGTAGAAGACCAGGTCTTTCTCCCCAGGTGCCTCTGGGTAGCCTCCACCTCCAAGCTCGTGATTATCAGTAGCGTGCATTGGCAGTGTGCACACGGAGGGGGAATGAAAGCGGAGGTAGGGGCTGCAGGATCTGGAGCTGGGGGAACTGAGTGCAGGGGGACTTTATGTCAGGAAACAAACCCATTCCCACACAGAGATGTCCATGGCTTCCAAACATGTGTTGGTGGATATTGTTAGCTGTGGATCTCTTTTAAAAAAAGACTAAGAGAAGACTTTACCAGCAACACTGTTGGCAAAGTAGGCAGAAGTAAATCTTCTCTGTTAGGGGTGCTGGCAGGTTGGGAAGCGAGGTAGCTGGAGGTGAGTTGGAAATCCAAGTGCAGGTGTCTTGGGGTCAGAACCGAGAACGGCCAAGAATTTGGGAGTGGAATTCCTGTCAGCGCTACCTTCACTGGTCCCAGCACCCACCACTCATCCCACCTTGATCACAGCAAACCTCACACCCCCATCAACCCCTCTCTGGGAGGCAGGAGTCTCAAAATCCTGCCATGGTTCCCTGCCATGGGGTCAGAATAACCCCGAAGAAAAGAAAGACACTCGCCCTCTCTCTCATCACTCGCCTTGCCTGTGGTGGTTCTCATTTTCCTCAGGATAAAAGTCGGAATCTTTCAGGGGGCAGAGGTGGGGGGGGGCTCTTTCTGGGCCTCGGATGCCATCTCCCCCCTCTCTCCCTGCTTCCCTCCTAACAGGCCATCCCGAGAGAGAGAGTCGCGTCTAGTCCAGGCCTCTCAAGCACTGCCCACAGACCCGCTGTCTTGGAAGCCTGTCTCCTGAAGAGCAATGCTGAAGCCCTAGTCCCTGTCACTGGTGGAACGCGACCTTGTTTGGAAACAGGGATTTTTGAAGATGTTCTCAGGCAGCACGAGGCCATATTGGATCAGAGTGCATTGGATCCAGTGTGAACAGTGTACTCACAAAAGGAGAAGAGATAAAGGCCACGTGAAGACTGAGCCTGAGGCTGTGCGGCTGCAGTGACGCCTCCTCTTATCCAGGAACGCTGGGGGCTTCCCCAGGCTGGAGAGGAGCAGGAAAGCGCGTCTTCTCAAGCGTTCAGAGCAAACACAGCTCAACCACGGGCCTGGATGTGAACTTCTGGTTTCCAGAACGGAGGGAAGACTTGTCTGCCAGATTAAACCACTCCTCTGTGGCCCTTTGTATGACTCCTCTGGAAAACAAATAGGCCAATTGAATCCAAATTTCAGAGGGGGAAAGTCAATAAGTGTTGGGGAGAAGTATGTCCCCACTAGTATAATGATGACTTATTGGAAGTTTCAATTTGACAGGGCATCCGTGTTTCCTTTTGTTTTAAAGTCTAGCAAACCCAGACCAGGGCAGTCCTATCAGATAAATTACCCTGTGCTCCTGGGCCATTTGGAAGAAGGTGTCTTCTGGGTTTTTTAATTTGAAATAGATTTATTTAAGCGTACCTATTTCAACCCCACGCTCCCAGAGGAAATAAAAGCCTGTTGCCATGGGCACCTGTGACTCATGGGCACCTCATTAGGAGGGACTAGAATTGCACCCCCCATGCCCCGCACCCAGGGTTTGCAGAGGCTGTAAATCGCTGTGGAGATGAGCGTCTCACATGGCTGCAGGTGAGGCAGAATTCAAAGGGTTTACCTTTTGGTTTGTAGCCGAGGGCACCACCACCAACCAGGGTTCCCTTTCATACTGAAATGCATGTATGTATTGAGTCTGAAATCCATCGATTTCAAGGCATTTCTTTCCAATGCATGGTTTCATTTTAAGTTGCTCTCAGGTGGATCCACGTGTCTTCAATGTGGTGTCCTGTAGGCCCTGCCCCACCTCCCCTCCGTCCTTTTCCTGTTCCTTAGAGAGCTGAGTGTGGTAGTAGTTTACTGGAAGTTCAGAGTCCTGGTTCCATGCCGTTAGCTGCTGTCCCGCTGGTACTGGCTCCTAGCGTGGCCGTGCACAGCAGAAGGACCACTGCCTGGCCCTGCAGAGGGCTTCTCCAGGCACTGCCAGGCTCTTGGCGTGAGGGCATATGGTGCTCTTGGTGTAAGGTTCCGGCTCAGAGCGACCCAATGCAGAACCAAACATGGCCCAGCCCTGTGCCCTTCTCATGAGGGTGCCTCTGTCTAAGCCCATTGTCGCAGCCACTGTGTCAGCCCATCTCGGTTTGAGTGTGGGATTTGCCTGTTCATGAGACATCCCCCTCCCTCCACTGGGTCCAATGTATTTCTCTGTAGAAAAGGGGCTGTACTCCCTGCTGCCCGGAGGCTGTGTGATTGCGGTGCATGAAAATGCTCCATGAGCCAGCTTCTGAAGTGCTGTGGTTCTCAGGCCCCATTGCCTGGGGTTTCACAGACGCCTCCAGGCTGGACTAGAGGTCACGGGACGGAGGAGGCACAGCCTCTGTGAAGGGCAGAACGTGGCTTGGCCTTTGACTCAGCTTCTCTTGACCCTCTTGGGGCTGCTCGTTGGCCACGCAGTTCAGAGTTGCGGCCATCAGGGGTCAGATTCGCACATTGATTGCTGACCTTTGCTGTTGCTCCCGGAACCTCCAGTCCACGAGCAAGAGACACAGCGGCTTGGGCAGCACACGATGTTTTCTCTTTCTTTTGATTAATGCAGGTCCTGGGGCAGTGGGTCTGTAGCCTGTAGAATTAGCAGGCCAACCTACATTCTGTTCACATCCCCCCCGCCAGGTGACATAGGGGTTAAGACTTGGACTGTAATCTGTGTGGTTGACAGTTTGAATTATAGCGCATAGTTGCAGTCTCAGAAGCCCACAGGGGGTCCCTCTGAGTCAACATGGACTCAAGTGAGTTTGTTTGCTTATTTTTGGTACCTTCTGAAATGCCTCTGGTGATGGTACCGTATTTGGCTACTAACAAAGACTGGGAACTTGAACTCACCCAGAAAGTGTCATGGAAGAAAGGCCACAGCCAATGAAAACTACATAGTGCTTCTCTGTCCACATGGGGCCACCAGGAGTCAGGGTGGACTCTGCATCTTTGTTTGGCTTTTGTACATCCTGGGGGGCTTTAATGACCCCGCCACAGTGATTGTAAGTCGGGCTGTGGTCTGCAGGGTTGGCAGTTCCAAACCACCAGCACACGCCGAGGGAGAAAGATGGGGCTTCGGGTCCTTGTAAAGATCCACAGGGGGCAGTTTCCCCCTGCCCTGTGGCTCACTGAGAGTCGGCCACGGACTCAGTGGCAGGGAGTGTGGTTGGGGGCTCTGTCTTTGAGCTGGTGGAGAGCTCAGGTGAGATGGCGGCTTAGGTGGTTGGGGTCTGAGGACAAAGAGTTCAAAGAGAGTTTGAGTTCCAGTTCTAAGTTTGCCTCTTGTTGGTGCCTTAGGTGGGTAGAGCCTCTGTTTCCTCTTCCACAGAATGGGATGATGAGGACACTGTTGCAGGCATGTGGCCGCAGGCGATGAGCTGAGGTGTGGTTACTGGGCAGGGACGGTTTCTCTCAATCCGCTTCACCCCCCACACCCCTCTCTGGCGTCTGGCATGGCTTATGATGGAAACAGGAGACACAAATGCAGTCAAGGAATAACACACAGGTTGCCAGGAGACAACTCCTTGCCCTGTGCTAGGAGCAAGCACTGGGGTTCAGAGGCAGGAGAGGGCATGAGCCCTGAGAGGCTAACCCACTGGTGTGCAGGAGTGCACAAAGCCCTACCTGTTTTCCTCCAGGGCCCCCTGGGCAGGGGGACGAGCTGGACTTTGTTGTCCTGGGGAATGGTATGCGATCAGCAGTCATGCAGGTGTGAAATGGTGACCCAGGACACAGCATCCCACGGACAGGCCTCCTGGCATTTCAGGTTGCATTTTTCCCTGCCAGCTCCTCTGGCTGGTGATGGGGAGACAGAAGCTTTTCGGCCCAGTGCACGGAGTGGCCTGGGGAGTGCACACTTTCATCAAAGAAGGGGATCAAGCACCCACAGATGCTGGTTCTGCTTCAGTTGCTGGACCCATGGGCAGCCCCATCTCCATTACCCAGGGAGAACATCGAATCACTGCAGAGCAATGGAAGAATTGGTGCTGTGGAACCAGGCCCTTCCCGGCCAGCAACCCCACCTTCCTTCTGACCCGTGCCTGCTGCTTCTCTGCCAGGGACACCATGCCTTGGCTGCCTTCGGGGTCCCATTGCTGGGGGACTCTGAAGTTCCTTGGTGCAGCGCTTTCTCAGAGTGGCCCCCAGCAGCTCTCCACCCAACCCCCACCCCTCCAGGGCTGCTGCGGTTTCTCCATCAGCAGAAATGACTTCTCACCCACGATTGCATCAGCTCTCCACAGACAGAGTGAACCATGCTACTCCATGTGACCAGGGGCGGCCCCTCTGCCCTGGCTAGGAGGTGGCCAGGCCAGCCTCCGCAGGAGTTCAGCTGACCATATTTTGACTGGACTTGAGCAAGAGAAACAAAAGACAGGCCAGGAATGTGTGGCGTGGGGTAGGGTGGAAGCCATAGGCTCATCGACTCAGGCTGCTGGTCTGTGTGTGTGTGTGGGGGGGAGGGATGGGGGGGAGGGCTAGGCAGATGTCCACTGACTGCCAGGGTGGGGGGACAGTGAATGACTCATCTCCAGCGCCCCCCCCCCCAAATCAGGCACCAAGGAGGAATGAAGAAGAGCTACTTTGCCCCCTGACTCTTTGAGAAGGGGCCCGGAGATGGAGCCATGTGATTTCTTCTTCTTTCTTTACTTCGTGCTCCCTGGCTTGCCTCCCCTTGGGCAGGCCGTGGGCTAAGTGAGGTCCCAGGCACCGCCTCACGGCTTGCCTGCTGTCCAGATGCTCCTCAAGGTGAATTTGGGGGGGGGGGTTCTCCTTCTTCTGGAAAAAATGACGATGACTCCGCCTATTTTTCAGATGAACAGAATGAGACCAGGAGGAACCTCGTGGCACTTCGACCCACATACCTCTGCCGACCCACACCATCCACACCATACAGCTCAGCTCATCCCTCCAGGAACCCAGATGCAGTAGGCCTTGGTGACGAGGCAGGTGGGAGTGAGGAGGCAGGGTGCTTGTTGTCTATGAGGGAACAAGCATGAGCAGTGGTCCAGGGAAGGCTCTAGAACAGTGGTTTTTGAGCTTCCTCATGTCACAACCCTTTCATATAGTGATCCCCCCTCCCCAGCCCCAACCATAGCATTACTTTCATTGCTACTTCATCACTGTCATTCTGCTACTGCTATGAAACGGGTGACCGCTGTGAAAGGCTTGTTTGACCCCTCAAATGGTGAGAACTGCTGCTCTGGCGTTTTCAAATCTACTGAGTCGGGCTGAGGAGGGCTGGGCAAAGTGACATGGGGTGTGGGAGGCTTCCCGGGCGGAAATATCTCTGTTCTTGACTTCCCACTTCACTCTGAACCTAGATGTGTCCGGTTTTACACAGGCCCTTCCCAGCACTTCTCACAGGACAGAGAGAAATTGCAGCCCGGCCGGCTGAGGCCCAGCTGGAAAGGGAGGCCTTGGGCTTCAGATCCTGGCTTTTCAGACTCTACTGGCTCCTCTCCCGCCCCAGCCCCCAGCCCCCACAGTTGGGAGGTGTGGTCGACAGTACTGGTTGACCCCATTGGCTCGATTAAGCTCAACTGGCCCAGATTGGGGCCTACCCACGTGTACTGCCCACCTAAGTGTACCGCCTTTCCCGGCTTGCAGCCTGAATTTGGAGCATGCCCAGTGGACAACCTGGTCCCCATTAAGGCTACCTAACAAACCTGCCACTGAACGCAAACCGCCGCGGGCTGAGCCAAGGCGGGGAAGATGGTGCTCTGGAGAGTCGCCCAGTAGATTTGCACGTTAGTAGACGCTGTCAAGTCAAATTGGACTCAGAGTGACTCAATAAAACTTCCCCAGAGGGCTTTCAGCACACATGTGCATGGGAAGAGCCCGGTGGTGCTAAACCCTGCAGGGGTTAATGGCTTGACTGCTAACCAGAGGCTGGGGGGAGGGGTGGGCTTAACTGAGCAGGCTCTCCCTGGGAGGAAGAGGTGGTTGTCTGCTCCTCCGAGAACTGCAACCTGGGAAGCTACAGCCGGTCTGCTCTGTCCCGTGGGGCTGCTCAGAGCAGAGATGGACTTAGGCCTTTTGTGAAGCTAGACTGAGCAGAGCTGTTCTCCAGCAGAACAGCGGGACAGGCTTGAACCGCCCGCTTCCTGATGAGCCGCTGAGCTCTCACCCACGGCACCAGCAAGACTCCTTAGATTTGCATGCATGGCACATCTGCCGGCCAGTAAAATGATAGGTTACCACGGCATAATCTACTCTAGCTAGAGTATGCACATGCCAAATGAAGGAGGTTGGCTGGCCATTATTCTGAACACGGGGCAGATGGCGCCCTGGTACATGATTGAGGTCTGGGAATGGCAGTGTCTGGACCCAACACTTTTGTGAAGAAGATTGATCTCTTTTTCTCTCTAGATGGTAAACTTCCTAAGTGCAGCAATACTTCTCTGGTTTGGTTGGTGAATGGACTGATTGATTTTGCCACTAAGTAGACATGGGGGACTAAGGACTATCCTGGCAGCAGAGTGGGTTACAAGTTGGACTACTAGCTGCGAGGTCAGCGGTTCAAAACCATCAGGCACCCCACAGGTAAAAGGCTTTCTTCTCCCGTCAAGAGTTCTACCACCACTCGTCCGTCAGTTTTTCACACTATGGTGGCTTGTGCATTGTTGGGTAAAGTTATGGTCCTGGTATTTCAAATGCCAGCAGGGTCACCCAAAGTGAACAGGTTTCAACTGGGCTTCCAGACTTTCCGGGCAAAGACTTAGAGTTAGAAAGCCATAAAGAAAGAATACGTCCAGCTTATCTTACACTGAAGAAAAAGTTCAAGGAAAAAATTGAAGTTGTAATATTGAGAGATGCTATGGACACAAGATTGAGTGATGCAGAAAGAATTCAAAGAAGAGGGAAAGAACACAGAGCTTCCCTGTCCCCAAAAGGACGAGTTGACCTCCCACCATTTCAGGAGGCGGCATCTAAATGAGAATCAATGGTGCTGAAGGAAGAAGCCCAAGCTGCACTGAAAGCATTCGTCAAAGACCAGGCTCCAGGAACTGATGGAATCCCAACTCAAGAGTTTCAGCAAGCTGATGAAGGAAGCACTGGAAGCACTCACTTGTCTGGGTCAGTAAATTTGGAAGACCTGGCCAACTGACTGGCAGAGATCCCTATTTGCAACCATTCTAAAGAAAGGTGATTCAACAGAAGGCTCAAATTTTCAAACATGATTAGTAATATCACCTGCAAGTCAATTTTTGCTGAAGATCAGCCGACAATGATTCCAGCAGTATATTGACAGGGTGCTGCTAGAGGTTCAGAAGTGGATGTGAAACAAGGGATATCACTGCTGAAGTCAGATGCATCTTGTCTGAAGACAGAGAACACCAGATAACTGTTGACTTGGGTTCCATTGACTGTGTTAAGGCATTCAGCTCTGTGGATGATGAGAGACTATGATAATCTTGAGAAGGATGGAAATTCCAGAACACTTCATTGTGCTCATGCAAAACTTAGACATGGATTAAGTGGTCGTTGTGCAAGCAGAACAAGGGAATACTGCATGGTTTAAAGTCAGGAAAGGTGTACATCAGCATTGTATCCTCACACCATACTTATTCAATGAGTACACTGAGCAACTCATCAGAGAAGTTGGATTATATGAAGAAAATCATCAGGGTCAGAGGAAGGCTTATTAATAACCTTAAATATGTAGAGGACACAAACTTGCTTGCCGACAGTGAGGAAGACTCAAAGCTGATGAAGATCAAGGGTGGTAGCCTTTTGTATGGATTATAGATCAATGTAAAGAGGCGCCAAAGACCAGAAATGCAGAGAAGGTTGACATCGTCAAGGGTTTTATCTTGCTTGGATCCACAGCAATGCTCATGAAAGCAGCACTCAAGAGAGCAAAAGATGCATCGCCTTAGGCAAATTGCAAGAGATATGCAGTGCAAGACCTCTTTTAAGGCATAGAAAAGCAGAGATGTTACTTTGAGGACTACAAAACACCTGGTGAAGCCATACCATTTTCAATTGCCTCCTATGCATGTGACAGTTGGATATTGAATAAGGAAGACCAAAAAGAATGAATACATTTGAGCTATGGTGTTGGCAAAGACTATTGAAAATACCATCTTGGAAGAAGTACAGCAAGAATGCTCCTTGGGGCCAGGATGGCTGCACTTCATCTCACAGACCTTGGACCCGCTGTCAAGAGAGACGAGACTACCAGGATGCCGCTAGGGAAGGCCATCCTGCCTGGTACAGTTCCGGGACAGAGAAGGGGGAGGGGGAAAGCCCTCCTCAATGAGGTGGACAGACACAGTGGCTGCAGCAATGGGCTCAGATATCAGAACCATTGTGAGGACAGTGTGGGACCAGGACCTGTTTGTCCTGGGAGACACCGCCGTCGGGCCACTATGTGTCAGAACTGACTAGATAGCACCTGTGTGAGTCCAGGTAGGCTAGAGAAACAAATTCATAGACACACCTATGAATATAAGGGAAAGGTTGATATACAAGAGGAATGGAACATTGAGAAAGCATCCCAACCCAGTCCAGTCAAAGTCATAAGTCTGATATTAGCCCATATGTCTGATCCCAGTCTATAAAGTCTATGAAGCACCTGCAATGACACCAGGACAATAACAGGGCAGTGGGTGCAAAGTCTTGTGTGTCTAGCAGCAGTAGAAGCATCCCAGTGCCAGCAGGGGTCTCCCGATGGCTCCTTGTTTCCAGGGCTCAGGGTTCATCAGCAGTATCCATTGGTGGTAGAAGCATCTCAGCGCTGGCAGGGTCTCTCTGTGACTTTTCCAGCTTTAGAGGTTTGGTTCCATCAGGGTAGGCCTGTTAGGCTTCTCCTCCTACTCCTCCAGTTCCTAGGACTCAGGGTCTATGCTGCCATCTTGTCTTGTCCAGTGAGCATTTCCCAGGAACTGAATCTCTGAACTTTCATCTCCACTGGGAAAATATTGTCAAATTTCCCAGAATTCTCAGAGAAAGCCATGCCCCCACAGAGGTCTTATTGGTTATTTTCAGATTGACAGACTAGACTCCACCCCTACACTCTTAGTCAAATTGGCACCAGAGTACGTGACTGTCACAGTACCTCACAACCACAACCAAGTGGTGACTCTGCCCTCACCACTGTGTTCTACACATGATGTCTGTTTCACATATGTTATCCAATTTTCACACCAATCTTAGCAGAACGATCGCCCAATTTTACAGATGAGGAGTCTGAGCGCTACAAAAAGAAAAATTCCTCTCCTTTCTCTTTGCATCTCTCATTCAACTTTCTGTAATACCTCTTTGGAGCCAGCAGGAAATGCTAGGGAGATGGACTGGGATGTGTCTATGGACTGGCATGGTGAGAATCCTCTAAGCTCCAGAACCCCACGACTGAGCTATGAGCCCCATCTTCAGGAGGACCATCTGCGGATGTGGGACAGAAGGGGAAAACAGCCTGTGCCAGGCAAAGTGGGGTGCAAGGCCTTGAACTGTGTCCTCAATATGCTATGTTGACTTCCCAGGCCTGGTCATCTGGGATGAGAGCTGATCTGGAAATAGGGTCTCTATCAGTTCTGTTGCGGTCATGCTGGGGTAGCCCCGTAACAGGGGTGTCCTTGTGACAAAAGGGAAAGGACAAAGAGGGGGCAAGATGGAGGGAGACAGAGACTGGAAGGGTGCATGACAGCCCAGGATGGCCAAGAGTTGCCAGAAGTCACAGATGCAATGTGGAGGCAAGGAGGGCTTTTCCCCCAGAACCTTTCAAGTGAGCCTGACTCTGCTGTTACGTGGACCAGGGTCATTCAGCTTCCAGAAGGTGAGGCGACACATCCATCTTGGTGCAGGCCATCCAGTGTAAGGGACTTACTTTGCTATGGACCAAGGGAGGACACAGTCTATTAGGAAGTGACAACAGGTTTGGGAGGAGTGTATGGTGATTGTGGGAGACTAGGTGGGAACAGCAGGTAGGACCTGGATCGGGACATTTAAAGACACTTGGAAGGGTAAAGGTCACAAAGAATTTTCTCTTCAAAGCTAGTTGGGGTGACTTGGTGGTGACTGTGGAGACAACGGTGCTAAGGAGGCTTCTGAAGGAAGACCCAGCTGGTTTTAGGGACAAATGCGATCAAGCTGCTTTTCCCAGGCCAGTGAGCTGGGAGTGAAGGTACCGTCGATCAACCCGCCAGGTGGTTGTCCCCATCACTTTAGGAGTTTCCACGCCATGAGAATCTTTTGACCCTGACCTGCCCGACCTTGGCGATCACAAGGTAAAGAGAGTATTTGCACCCTGCCTGGCATCGTGGACCAAAGTAGTGTACGAGACATGCTGTAACCCTAGCATGTCTGGTAACCAAGGTTGCATTCTAAGAACTCCCCCACCTTCTGGAAGAACTATTTCTTTCTTGGCCAGAGGAAGCTGATTTGTGCATGAAAGCCCCCGTCGGTGTTGTCAGGGGTCTTTCATATTGCTACCTCTTTCTTTCACCCGTCCTTTCTCTCCTAATGGGCCTCCTCCCTGGGACACGAACCATCTCACCTGTGTGGCCCAACTCCAGTTGGTGTGGACGTTGGGCAGCTCTGTAGACCAAGCAGCACTGAGTTGAAGGTGGTTACTGTGCAGGGTTGAGTGCATCCCACCGTGGGTGGGAGGAGAGACATCTGTCTCGAACATCAAGGAAGCCAGCCCATGTACCCAGGGGAGATGGTGGGTGACCCTGTAGGACCAGGAGAGGCCCAGGCTGAGAATGCAGTCACCATGGTGAACGTGGTCAATAAGCAACACCAAGCTTTGGCAAGGGCCAGAACTGGCAATGATATTCTCAGGAGGGAAGGGCCTTCTGCTCGTTCTGGCCCTAACACAGGGTTTTCAATGGCTGGTTCCCCCAAAGTCGACCACCAGCCCTTTCTTTCTTGTTGTCACTGGGTAGGCTTGAACCTCCAGCCTTGACGTTGTCAGTTGAACATGTGAACAATTTGCGTCATCACCTTAAACGTGCTTGGCACACAGACAGCCCTTGGTAGGTACTGTTTGAATGAATGAACAGGTTGTCAGAGAAATTGGCCCTCAGTTCTGCAGTACTGGGCAGGCAATTTGACTAGGGGATAGCCACAAAGCCACCTGGGGCAACTCCCCTGGGTCCCAAGAGTGGTCTGGGACCCTTGGTTGGCCTGGCTGCACCCTGGTGGCCTCTGAGCCTGCAGGTAGATGGAGTGATTCTGCCATGCCAGACAGTTCCAGCACAGAGCCAGCAGAAAACTCTTTGTCCCAATGGTCCGCAGCCCACCCACCTTGCTAGGACATGATGCTGGGCCAGTGGACACGTCAGCAGAGAGTTCCCGGCCTGCCTCGGGACCAGGCGGGATGGGGCAGGCTGGACTGGGATGCAGAGGAACTGGAAGGAAATGAGGGCTGCTTGATATGCCCCTTGCGGCCAGCGCCCTCTGAGCCCCAGGCTGGGAGTGGAGGCTCTCCACGTGGTTGGCTCTGAGACCAGAGTGAGTCAGTCACCTCCCTGTGGTTTGTGGTGTCACCAGGAGCTGAGGCAGGCAGTTCTCTCTTTGTGGCGTTGAGGTCTGGGGGTGGGGTGGGGGCTCCTGAGGTCTCTGAGGCCAGCAAAGGAAAGCAGTCAGCCTGCAGGACCCCTGCAGGGGGCAAGGGGGACTCTGGAGCCCCAGCTAGGCTGAGGATGGTAACTCCTCTTTCTTCCCATCCTCTCATATCCTCTTGGAGGAGGCAACGGGACCTGGAAGGGATGGTGTTAGGGAGAGGTCGTCTCTTGGGGGTCAGAGACTAGGTGAAGGAAGAGTAACAGGAGGGACCCCCACAGAGGCCTCAGCCGGACAGAAGATGCCGGGCTGGCGGGGACAGGCCAGTGGAGTCAGGGTGGGGGACAGGTCAGCCGGTCTCACTGATCGTGGGGCAGGGTCTCTGGACTGGGGTGCACCTTCCTGACTAAAGCTGACAGGAGAGATTCCTGCCGAGGGGACATGGCGTAATTAAATCCTAATTGCTAATTGACCTCGCAAAATGATGTTCTCAGAGAGTCTGAGGAAGGGGGTGTGGCTCGTGGACAGGATTTTGTGGAACATCAATGGCTTGGTGTCAGGCTGAGGGGCACATGCACACATACATGCACAAGCACTCACAGAAACATTCACACTCACATAAACTCACAGAAACATGCACACCTACACACACACACACACACACACAGACAGAAACAAACACAGACATACATGTCGCATAGACACATGTGCACACGCAAAAATACACACAGGCACTCAGATCCATGTACACTCTCACAGACACATGCAGAAGTACACATGCAGACACACACCCAAACACAGGCACACATTCACACACATGCACATGCGTGCACAGACACACGGACCCTTGACTACTCTAGTGCTTGACTTGCCTCTGCAGGGACCAGATCTCAGCACAGGCCCTTGGGGGGGGTGGAATCCTCAGGGTGGGGGGGGACTCAGCCCTGGGGCCATTTCTTGCGGGGCAACCCCCCCCCCCCAGCCTTTGTCAGCCCAGGAGACAGTAGCGGAGAATGACTGGACCTGGTCCTCTTACGTCCTCCTGCTCAGTCGCCTGTGAGTCCCGGAGCCCCTCGGAGTCTCTCCCCAATGAAAGTCAGAAACTGTGGTGCTGGGGCATGCAGACAGCAGTGAGCCCTCAGATCCCTGCCCCATAGCCCACCTCCCAGCCCCCGCACACACAGACACCCCACTTCTGGCCCCAGGGTCTTTCCTCTCCTCGCTTTCTTTGCTGGGAGCATGTTGCTACCCCTCTCTCAAGACACTAAGGCGCAGCACAGGCCAGGGCTCCCTTGCCTCTCCCGGAGGACGATGTCAGCCCCAAGTGCGTGCTATGATTCACCCTTGAGTTTCCCGTTGGCTTGGCTTCCTGGGCTTACAGGTGCATCTTCAGAAGGTGAAGAGTCAGGGGACCGCCGTCAGCCAGGATCCAGGCCCCGAACTCAGAGCACACGCACACCTTCTTCCCGGCTAGTGCGTGGTTGAAAGCAGCAGTTCTCAACCCTTTCGGGGGTCGAATGACCCTTTCACAGGGGTCACCTCATTCACAACAGTAGCAAAGTTGCAGCAATGAAGTAGCCACGAAAATAGTTTTCTGCTTGGGGGGGTCACCACACTGTGAGGACCTGGATGAAAGGGTCTTGGCATCAGGAAGGTTGAGATGACCCCGAGGGGCGGCCCTTGTGGCCCCAGTCCTACCACTCGTGAGTGCGTGAGCTTGAGGCAGGAAACCTTGGTGTCTGGTGGTGTGGTGGTTCTGTGGTGGGCTGTAATCTACAAGGTCAGAGGTCAAAGTCACTAGCAATTTGAACTAGCAGACAAGGCTTTCCACCCCTGGCCAGAATGACAGTGTGAGAAACTCACGGAGGCAGGTCTTTCCTGTCCTGTAGGCTGGCTGTGAGTGGGCACGGACTGGATGGCAGTGAGTTTGGTCCACTCAATTCCGGATCCCATCAGATCAATTTGAAGGTCATGGGGACAGCTGGAAGACCCATCATATGTCAGTTGCCGCTATGCCCACAGCATGCTGCTGGGATGCTGGATGCTCTCCCACTGCTGTTTACAACGCCAACAGGGTCAACTTGGGGCAGGGGAGGGGGAGGTTTCCACAGAGCCCCCCAGACTGGGGCCAGGAGGAAAGGTCTGCAGGTGACCTGCTTCAGAACTTAGCCAAGATAGAGCCTGCAGCTCACAACCCAGCGTCGTCTGCCACCACCCCTCCAGGACAGGAGGGCACTCAGGGCACACAGCGCTCAGGGATAGCTGTGGACTGGAGCAGACCACTCAGGAGGACGATGGTGCAGATCTGGGCAGCACATCTTCTGCCGTGCCAAAGGTCACGCAGTCTGGTTGCTCACATGGGTGGGGACTGTAACGGGGACCATAGACTGAGGCCAGAGCTCTTTTCCTCTGTTGAGAGGGTGACAAGGGTCCCACTAGGTGAGTCCCAGGTGCCAGGTTTTGAGGTCCTGTGATTCCTTAGCGCTGTGTTCCCTGGGGCCCAGCCTGGAGCTGGACCACACCAGCCACTGAAAATGGCTGAAAATTTATCAACGTGCTGGGGGTAGCAAGGCTACCTCCTGAGAGTTCTGGCCCCTCCTCCCGCTCCATCTGACTGCCTCGTGGTTTCATTTTCAGCTTTCAAACAGGAAGGCGAAAAAAGGGGGAAATGAAACCTCCCGGGCAGCGGCAGGGGCTGGGCCAGGCGCCGAGAAGGCCCATTTTGTTGGCAGCCTGTGCCTTCTGCGCAGTGGGCACCGCGCTCTGGCTCACCGACTGATTTTTTAAGTGACTGACTCACGAGTCAGGTGGCTGGCCTGGTGGTAAAGCGCAGCCCACTCGCCAGGAAATAGCTGGTGACCTGCGCGCCACCGCCCCGGGCCAGCCCACCATGGGCGACTTCTGAAAATCTCTCCTTGGCTTCTTTCTTCCCCTGGCCGACTGGCACAAGCCAACTGGAGCTGCGTTTCCTCGCACTGCCCTCCAGCACGCGGCGCCAAGCGCGCTTGAGATCCCTGGCCCATCGCTGGGCCGGCGGATGCCTGCTGTCATCACACGGCCTCCAGAGGCGACGCACATGAGACTTGCTGATGTTGGACGGGGTCCGGCCCGCGCAGGCGAGGGCTGACCTGGGCTCCTGGTGGAGCGTGGGCAGCCCGCCGGCCGCCCGGTGAGGACGTGGCCAGCTGGAGCCAGTGTTGAATGGAGGCTCACCGCCTCGGCGCTGGCCTCCTCTCCTGCCAGCTGACTCCAGGAGAAGGAAACGAGGAACCAGAATGCCTGTAAAAAGCAGCTCGCTCCCTCCTCCAGCCAACCAGTCCCTGAGTGATAATCATCCGAAGTGGGCTCCCTCTGCCCCGCCCCTACCCCGCCCCTGGCCGCTGAGAATCAGTGACCATTACCTGGCTCTGCAGGGGAACATCTTGCCTTCCGGGGGTCATGCACCCAGGCCGGAGGCTGCAGCCCTGCTTGGCCCCAGGCTGGCTGCTCTCGGCGGGGAGGGGTCAGTGAGGATGTGCTGAAAATGAGGCCCCTCTGAATTTGGAGCTGGGGTTTCCGCCCCAACGCTCCCTGTGAGGTGGACAGACCACTCATAGTCACTGGAATTCAGTCCCTCCATCTGTAATCTGGGCCACAGTGAGGGTGGGTGGGGGGTCTACACCCACCACCCCCTTTCCCCCAGGTCCATTTACAAAACCAGGAATCTTCGCTTGAGCAGACAGCCTCTCTCTCTGCCGGGGAGCAGCTGATGAAGCTCCGCTGGCCGACACCTGTGGTTAGCAGTTCAACACCTGCTCCTTGGAGAGACCGGAAGTCCACATTGCTTCTACACCCAACCCCACCTCTTTTTTAAAGTGTTTAAAATCGAGCTCACCACCAAGAATGCTTCGTGGGCCTTCCATAGAAAACAGACTGCTTGGTACAAGTGTGTGTGTGTGGTGTCACAACACCACCCACGCAGCATTTCCACTCCCAACTCCTCCCAGGATCCCTGGTGTATCTACAGGGAACCCTCGGCCCCCTGGAGTGCACTTTGAGAACCGTGAGCTCCACTCCCCTAGGCCGTGGGCAGCCTTCGGGTTAGAAGAAGACTTCATGCGGGAGGCAAATGTGTGGTCCCTCTGTCTGTCTGAGGGACCGAAGGGGTGGGCGGGGAGAATGAGAGCTCATGGAAACAGCCACAGCAAAGCCGCACTCCCTCGCTCCCGCGAAGTTTCCTGAGCAACTGGCAGACCGCCACGAGTGTACTTAGGCGGAAAATCACCAGGAAAAATGATATAATCTGACAGATTTTTCACAGGCTTAAATATTCATGAATTAAAGGAATTGGCAGCATTTTCTACATTATTAGCTTTCATCATGGCTGCAGGAGCAGTTGGTATGCTGGCTGCTCTTCAAGATCCATTAATCTCGTCCATCAGAAGAGCAGCCATTTTAAAATTAGCTATGTGTTTACGGAGTGATGGGGAGACGGGGAGGCTGAAAGGCAGTTCCCCGGGAAAGGGCCACCCATGCCCCTTGAAAAGGCAACCGGGGAGCCAAGTGGCAGCTGGCAAGATGGGGGTCAGCATCACCCCAGAGGGGAGGAACTGAGACACACATTCTAGCTTCTGCACGCAGCCAGCCCAGCCGGCCTTCCGCTCTCAGAGTGCCGGATCTGGAGACTGGGGTGTCAGGAAGGTTAAGGAGGCTCTCTGGAAGCAGAGACCCGCAGAAGGGCTTCTGGGAGAGGAAGACACGGGACCAGATAGCAGAGTAATCATACCAGATGGCTCTCGGGGTCCACGGCTGCAGAATTGCCCAGCAATCATATTTATTATTTATGCTGCACAGGCTTGGTGCTGGGAGCCGTGCCATGCACATGCCGTCTCCCTCCATCAGCATGAAAGGGGCTGGTCATGTCGGAGAATGAGTCACACGGAGTCTGGCACATGTGACGGATGTCGGGACAGGACTCAGCAGTAAGTCTGCCTGCCCCCTGAGGGAGTAGGCACACATAGGGCAGGGCGGGACGGTTGCTGCCCAGAGTGCGGACCAGATCATCCCTTCAGGGATTAGAGGCCCAGTGGTGTAGTGGCTGACGAGTTTAGTGTCACCCACAGGGTTAGGAGTTTGATACCACCTGCTGCTCCTTGAGGCAAAGCAGAGGCTGGTTGGCGGCACAAAACTTTGATCTCAGACAGTCACAGGGGGCAGTTCCGCTCTGTCTCACCGGGTCACTCTGAGTCAGAATCCACTCGGAGGCAGAGTGTGTGTGTGTGTGTGTGTGTGTGTGTGTGTGTGAGTGTGATTTGCAATCAATTGTTGATCTGAATGTTGCTGGTTAGTATCCATCCAGTGGGTCCACGGAAGAAAGGCCTGGTGACCTGCTTGCGTTCTCAGCCTAGAGAAACCCAGAGAACAGTTCTACCCTGCGCACATCCTGGCAGTGAACAAGCATGGCTGTTTTTCCTGCTTCCCTCCCACCTTCACACCTACCTTCTTGCTTCCCCATTTCGTTTTCATCTTCTTTGTCCTCTTTATTCATGCTTTCTATCCATCCACCCATCCACCCACCCATCAACCCACCCACTATGCACTTACTGAGCTCCTACTCTGTTAGGTGCTAAGCTCGGCTCTGGTGGCACAAAGGCTCAAAGGCTGACCCCCCCACCCCCACCCCCAGCCACTCTTCAGAGAAAAGACGAGGCAGGCTGTGCTTGTCAAGATTGAGACT
This sequence comes from Nesogale talazaci, assembly GCA_004026705.1. Classification (NCBI taxonomy): domain Eukaryota; kingdom Metazoa; phylum Chordata; class Mammalia; order Afrosoricida; family Tenrecidae; genus Nesogale; species Nesogale talazaci. Next base: position 63,360 of record PVJH01004186.1, read on the forward strand.
TGGGAGACCCAGAAGGGGTTTCTGGGAGTCAGAATCCAATAGCAGTGGGTTTGGACTTTGGGAACCTGGGCCACGGGTACCCCTGGGCCTCACTCTGATTCATCACTTAGGGTAGAGGTGAGGGTTACCTGCTCAGCATCTTGGCCAGCAGCAGGGCCAGGATCTCCTGGGATTCAGCCCTCGGGCCTGCCTCTAGTGCTCGAGCCAAGAATCATAGGATCACAGAGTGTTGTTTGAGTTTAGGTGATATCCAAGATATTTAACAACCCAGAAGGCAGAGGTGCCAAGTAGCACAGGGCGCGGGCAACCCACACAGTCGGGTGTGCTATGAGGGTGACGGCCACCTTTCTGGGCCTGCCCAAGCCAAGTTAGGCTACTCCAGGTGTGTGGTGGGGACAGCGCTTCCCGCCTGGCTAGGAGGGACCAGCTCCCTGGCCCTGAAGCTTCATGGCTGTGGAGTACAGCTTGCCTGCAGATAGATTGAGTGGGGAAGCTGGTGTTTGGGTAACATTTCTCGCATTCATCATTGACAATAATGATGATTAGTCATCATAATAATTAATCATTATTTACACTTGGGTAGTGCTTATCTGTTGAGTATCTACTCCGTGCCACATGCTGGGTAACAGCTAATGTGGCTGTGGAGGGGGGCTGTTGACAGAACTTCTACTCACGGTGATGCCCTGTGACAGGCTGGTGGTAACCTGCAGGCTGTGTCTTCCGTGGATCAGGTAGTCAGGCCTTCCCCTCCACAAGGGCCCTCAAGGTGGGCTCAAACCACCCGAACTTTCGGGTAGCAGTCAAGGGCTCCTTTTAACAGCTAATCCTTGTAGCCCAAGTTTCCTGAGCTTTGCTGGGGACAAGTGTCTTCCCTGCTGAGAGCTGCCCAGACCTGGCGCAATCCACACCTCTCCCTCCTACAGAAGAGGAAGTTCAGACTCGGAGAGATTAAGGATCCCTTCTGGGGCCACACAGCAAGTCAATAGAAGAGCTGCCTCTTAAAATCCAGTTCCAACCCCTCAGGTCTCTCTCACCTCCCAGGATGACTTTTAAGGCCGTAGGTCCCAATTCCCAAGGGATTGAAGAGTGGAGCCTGGGCCTCGGGTGGAAGACACAGGGTACACAGGCCAGAGGGCGCCTTCTGGTCAGTTTCTGGGGAGCAGGGGGAAGCATGGAGAAATTGGCTTACACCTGTGTTTGACTCCAGCTAGAGACCTTGAAAGGACAGGGCTCCTGGTGGGAGCAAATGGGCAATCTTTCTGAACTCCCTGCTGGCATGGTGTGGCTGTGGGTCTGAAGCTCCTTACGTTAGTCTGATTTGACTATAGAAACAAATTCACAGACACTCCTATGTAAGACACTCTTTCATAAGAAAGAGCTTTACATAAAAGAGCAATCGTATAAATCGTATATTAAGGAAATCTCCCAGCCCAGTCCAGATCAAGTCCATAAATCCAATATTAGCCCATATATCTGATAGCAATCTACAATCTCTTCAGACTTATGCAACACATTAAAGGCTGCTGAGTGCAGGAGATCACAGGCCACTGGGTGAAAGTCTTATGGACCCTGTGGCAATGGGAGCATCTCAGCACTATCAGGAGTCTCCACCGTCTTCTCCAGCTCCAGGACTCTAGCACAGCTCTGTGTGTCTTGTCATCAGGAAGACAAAGCAGAGAGTCTGTCTGTATCTGGCCTCCAGTGAGCTACTTATCTCAGTGGCACCTCCAAATGAGGTCATGAAGCTGCAACCTGGTTATGAGACTAGACTCCACCCCTTTGCATATTGACAGGAGATTATGTAGCTGCTCCACCTTTGCACTGGCACCGCGCTAACAGATCCCTCACAATTAACAAACAGTCCCCCAACAAAGCACACATGGAAGGAACACAACAGCTTGTGTGATCATGAGGTGTCAAAGGGATCAGGTATCAGGCAACACAGAAGAAAAATTCATATCACTGCGAATGAGAGAGAGTGCAGATTGGGGACTCAAAGCCCATGTGTGCACAATTGGGCATCCCCGTAAAGAAGAGTCTGGGGTGGGGGTGGGGGTGAGAGGTAGACTAGTCAGTCAGGGTGCAGGATAGCAGTGATGTAAAATACAACTTTTCTCTAGTTCTTAAATGCTCTTTCTCCTTCCCCACCCCAATCTTCCACTATCATGATCCCAATTCTACCTTACACATCTGGCTAGACACTGTACACTGATACAGATAGGAACCAGAGACGCAGGGAATCTAGGACAGATGATCCCTTCAGGACCTGTGGTGGGAGTGTCGACGCCAGAAGGGTGAAGGGAAGATAGTAGAAAGGGGGAACCGATTGTAAAGATCTACATATAACCCCCTCCCCAGAGAAGAGATAATAGAAAAGTGGGTGAAGGGTAAAGTGACCAGATCTGTAGCTTTTGGTGGGACAGTCCCGAATCTAACTGCATTCCACGGTGATTTACAAAAGTCCCGAATTTTGGGGAAAATGCACGACAAGCTAGCTAGGGAACAGCGGGAGAACGGGAAGGGAATATACCCCACCTTCCCCAGGTCAATGGTGTCCTGCTTTACCAATGTTAAAATCTGGTCACTTTAGTGAAAGGAGACATCAGATGGTGTAAGATATGACAAAATAATGATAATTTATGTTATGAAGGGTTCATGAGAGAGGAGGGAGTGGGGTGGGAGGAAAAATGAGGAGCGGATACCAAGGGCTCAAGTGTAAAGACAATGCTTTGAGAATGATAATGGCAGCAAATGTACAAATGGGCTTGACATACCATGGATGGATGGATTGATTGTGATAAGAGTTGTTTGAGTCTCTAATAAAATGATTTAAAATCATTTTAAATGCACCTAAAGTGACTGAACTTCTACATACTTCAGCTTCCCGCAAGATCCAGAGCTGTCACTAAGATCCCTATGCCCACATCCTGGGCATAGGTGGGTGGCTGAGACCCAGCTAGAAGGCCCAGAGAGAACTCTGGGTTTGGCTCACTGGGTAGGCCCCTAGACCCGTTTTTTCCTGTACATTTTAATACGGCGAATGAAAGGGCCCAGTGGATGTAGGAGCTTGGGGAGCTGGGGGGCTTGCTGCAGGAAGGCACAAGAGGTTTCTTTCCTACAGAAAGACCTCAATAACAAGAGCTGGAAAGAAAGGCTGTCCTCTCAGTGGGATTTCCCTAAGTTGTGTAGCAGATTACTTGTTGGGCCATTAACTGCAAGGTGAGCAGTTCAAATCCACTCATCTCTCTCTCAAGAGATGAGGCTTCCTGTTCCTGTGAAGATTAGTCTTGAAGCCCACAGAGGCAGTTCTACTCTCTCCCAGGAATGGGGGCGGGGAGGGGGGGGAAGGAGGCGGATACATCACATGGCAGAACTGACAGGAGAGCAGCCAGTGCTTCTATCAGACAGTGCACAGTGGTGTTGGCTGGTGCCCTGGGAGTGAAGACGGGTATTTCTGACTTTTGTGAGCTACCTGGTGCAGGTGAGGCTGGAGAAGCTGAGATAGGGGGTGGAAGCTGAATTGCAGCATCAGTAAATGAGTTGGCTGGGCACCAACACCAGACATGGCCCTTCATGCCCTGCTTGTGCTCGGCCTCCATGACACCTTCTGTGTACCTGTCACTCCTGGGACATGTTCCCCTAGAAGGTAAGTGGCCTCAGGCCACCCCATCCCTGTGCTCTTATGGCCCCTAAGGCTCCCATCCCATGTCTGTGCACATGCTACCCCTGCCAGACCCTTCATCTCTGGCCTCTGGACATCTGTACTTGTCCTTCCAAGCCAGCCAGTGTGGTCACTCGGGCCAGGGTCCCCCGGTTTGGTAGCTCATGGGAAGTCCCACGCCTCCCTCATGGGCCTCTTCCCCCACCAGACCATATGGAATTCTCGGTCTGTCCTCTTCTCAGTTTAACTCACAGCACCACATGATCAACAGAGCTGTCCAGGCTTACCTGTCATCTAGCCAGATGCTACAAGTAGTGACAGTCATACTGTTCCGTAAGAAGCTTTCTCCATCGCTACAAGATTATCAGAGACTGAATGGAAATCATTTCCGATACTTTCCCTTCTCGGCTCTCCTTACCACCTCCTTTGTAGAAAAAAATCATTGACCGGGGGTCACAAATGCTAAATATCGTCCGATTGTAACCGAAGCACAGGAAAAAAGGTGACAAAATCAGAGACGATAGGAGTGTGGCAGCAGTGACGTGGGCATGTGGTGCTCACAGAGGAGACCTGTGATCTGAGGCACTGCTGTAATTGGATGGCAGTGGCAGCTCTGTGTGGGGCAAACCAAATGCCCGCTCCATTCGGACTCCTGGTGTCCCCACTGCAGAACCCAGTGGAACTGCGCCTCTGGGTTCCGGAGGCGGCACGTCTTCATGAGAGCAGGCAGCCTTGTCTTTCTCCTGCTGCACACCGGCTGGAGGGCCTCAATCCCGCCTCTTGGAGTCACCAGCCCCATGCTTAACCCACCATGCCCCCAGAGCTCTCCAGAGCTTAACTGAGGTTCTGCAGGTAAGCTAGTGTGCTAGTCTGGGCGGACTAGAGAAACAGCTTCATAGACACTCCTACATGTATGGGAAAGAGTTTTATATACAAGAACAATTGCACATTGAGAAAACCGCCCAGCCCAGGGCAAGTCCCTAAGTCTGATATTAGCCCATATGTCTGACACCAATCTAGAAAGTCCTCTTCAGACTCATGCAACACACAATGATGCCGAATGCAGGAAGATGGCAGGTACCTGGGTGGGAAGTCTTGTGGATCCAGTGGCATTGTAAACATCTCAGCGCTGGCAGGGGTTTCCATGTGGTTCCTCCAGCTCCCCAGGTTCTGGCTACGTCAGGATAACTTCATGTGGCTTCTCATCAGAAATGTCTCCCAAGGAGTAAGCTGAGAGAGAAAGAGAGAGCGAGTCTCCCACCTCCAGGAAGGAGTACAGGAGTTCCCAGAATCCGTAGGAGAAGGCCATGCCCACACAGAGGTCTCATTGACTATGACCTGATTGACAGACTAGACTCCACCCCTTCACTTTTAAACCTCTCAAGTCCCAAATCGTCGCCCGGTTATGTAATTATCACAGTTAGCATGTACTTTTAGCCCAATAAGTTTACTGATGCCTGGTCGGTGGGCTTATGGAGAAAGCTTCTCTTATTAGAACCAACTACAGGGCTACATGCATGAAAAAATAACATGTCATATATTCTGCTGAGTGTTCCCATCAGGGAGAGTGCCTTTTCTGTGTCTGTGGAGAGTGCAGTGGCCCTGTGGGTGCTACAATCAGTGCAGGAATTGTTCAGTGGGAATTCGATCACTCTGTGAACCTCACTCTACCCAACAGAAATATAGAAAGAAAACGAATTTCTGCTGAAGCAGTACACAGAAAAGGTATGGACAGTCTTTGGGTGTCACCCCTCTGACAGTGTCACCCAGTATGGTCTGCACCCCCACCCCCTCCTCCTGCAGGTTGAGCGGAGGGTGCCTGCCAAACCTCCCCTGCCCTGCTCCAGCATGCACCTCGGTGCCTGGGTGTGTTAGTTCCATGTGTGTGCGTGTGTGCACATGGGAGTAGGACAGTGAGCTGGGGGTAGGGGTAGTCAGGGTTACGCTATATCATCTGTGAACTGGAGGGAGAGGGGAGAGGTCTGGCTCTTCTGATCCCTTGTCCAATGTAAGGACACTTCTGGCCCAGAGCCGTTGTCCTCTGCCCCCTGACCACCAAAGAGCCAATGGTTCACCCAGCCCCACATGATGTAACCCCACTCCCAGCCCCGACCAGCCCGGGCTCCAATCACCGCATCACAGACTTGCAGTGTGACCCCAAACAAGTTGTCTCTCTCTCTGAGCATAGGTCTCTAGTCTATGCCCTCCTTGCCCCAGGGTTGAAGTGGAGAGAAATGCGGAGAGCGCATAGGAGCAGCCCAGGTGCAGGGGACACAGTCGGGTTGGAATAGTGAGCGGCACTACACTAGGTGTGGTAGAACACCAGCATGAGGGTGTGAGCACTGCCCTGCACGCTCCCCACCTGGGGAACAGCTTCTTGTGGCAAGGCCAGAGATACCAGAACTCTGGTGCCCACAGAGGCTGGGTACCACTCACCACCCACTCTGGGCTAGCTCTGGCCTTCAAGTGACAGGGTGGGGAAGTGCTAACCATCACTCCCTAATTATCTACTCCCTCACCCTCTGTCTCTGCCTCAGTTTCTCTATGTGTGTGTGGGCTTCTTCCTTTCTGGGCATCTCTCTCTGGTTCTGCTGCCTGCCTCTCTCTCCGCCCCCCCCCCTTTTCTGTTTTTCTAATTCTCAACCACTCAACTCTAAGGGATTCTCCTGATCAGTGCCCATTCACTGCTGTAAAACACACACACACACACACACACACACACACACACTTTCTCCAGCTGCACCAGCTCATCTAGAGTCACCTCCTGCAGCTCTCTGGGCACATCATGGGAGACAGAGTCCTGGACTTTCTCCTCACACAGCAAAGGTCTATTGCTGCCCACAGGTCTTCAGGCAGGCGTGTGGAGAGAGCTGTCTCTTCCCCATGAGTCTGTCCCAGGGATGCTGTGTTAGTCTGAGTAGACTAGAAAAACAAATTCATAAGCACGCATATGGATATAAGGGAGAGGTTTATATACAAGAGGAATGGAACATTGAGAAAGCATCCTAACCCAGTCCAATCCAAGGTCACGAGTCCGATATTAGTTCATATGTGTGACACCAATCTATAAAGTCTCCTTCTGACTCATGAGGCACATGCAGTGACACCAGGACAATCACAGGCACGTGGGTTCAGAGTCTTGCATATCTAGCAGCAGTAGGGTTCTCTCCATGGCTCCCCATTTCTGTGGCTCAGGGTCCATCAGCAGTATCCATTGGCAGTAGAAGCATCTCAGTGCTGATAGGGATCTCTTTGTGGCTTCTCCGGCCCCAGAGGTCTGGTTCCTTCAGGGTAAACCATGTGACTTCTCCTCAGGCTCCCCAATCTCCAGGAATCAGGATCTATCAGCTTAATGTCATCTCATTTTGTTAGTCATTCGTGTCCACGGAATCGAGTCATGTCTCTCACCTCCAATTGGGAAATATCATGAGATTTCCCAGAATTCTTAGAGGAAGCCATGCCCCACAGAGGTCTCATTGGCTACCTCCATACTGACAGGCTAGACTCCACCCCTACACTCCCAATCATGAAATTGACACCAAGAACATGACCGCCACAGGTGCAGTTGTCTGGGAACCATGAGCCCAACCTCTGGACAGTCTAGGTGCCAATGGGTGCTGCAGGTGAGGCGGACTTCCATCCGAAGGGGTCCACTCTGTGAAGGAAGCAATGAAAACTTCTGGGAGACAGCATGTATGTTCTCTGTCCCACAAAGTGCTGAGCAGTGTGACGGTGCTGTGATGTGGGAAGAAAGACCTAGGGCCGCTGTTAGTGGGTGGGAGTGACGGTAAACTCTGACTGCTTCTGTTTCCTCATCTGCAAAGTGAGCACCATAATGTCTACCTAATGGGGTCGGTTCCCTCTTCCTCTCCCCACCCCTGAGGTTCCCAGGAGTCAATATGTCATCCAGAACACAGTATGAGGGACTTCCAATGTTTGTGGAGAATTTCACTGGCATGGGATTCCCATAAACATCTCCCCCAAATGTGTTAAGTAAATGTCAGCGCCTGTCACCCACATCACTGCTGCACAGCCCACCGTATTGAACTGCACACCCCACAGGCAGCGTTTCAAATCCACCAGCCACTCTGCTAGAGTGTCTACTCTTGTGGACACGGAACGTCTCAGAAACGCACAGGAGTGACTATTACCCTGCCTGGCAGCGGCCCTAGGAGCCACCTGGCACTGCCAGAGCCTGCTGGGGAGTTTGCTCTGTCTTGTCATTGGTCTGCATTCCAGTGGAGCCATTTCACGGTTGTGTACCTCTGGGTGTGTGACCTGGCCTTTCTGAGCCTGTTTTCCCCCTTAGTAAAACAGGGCACACCCTGGCCCTCCAGGGCTCTGTATAGAGGAGCCTTGCCGGCTGCCTAACATTTTAGAGGTGCAAAGTTCATCAACAATGTCTCCTACCTGATCCCCACTTCTTCCTGCCTGTCAAGTGCCATGCCCTGAGGTGGGCACTGCCACAGGTGGGGAAATATAGGAGTGACCCACAGACCTTTCTCTGTCTCCACGGGGTGCTCAATGGGCAGCACCTGGGGTGCAGCTCGGCTGGTTTTCTGCCACAGAATCACAACTTTGCATAACCCCGGCTTCGAGTCCCTGATCCCTCTGCTGATCGGCCCGACGGGACATGGGAGGCAGGAGAGACGGGTTCATCACAGTTTTTAAGTCTGAGAACAGTCTGCAGCCCCCTCAGTTTCCTCCGGAGGGCTTGCGCCTGAAGGTATTGGCACCTTAGAGGAGCCGGGAAAGAGATTCTACCGAAAAAAGAGATTCTACCTTTAAGCTGGGCGCGCGCGCGTCTTTGGGCAGCACTGCCCTGAAGGCGCACGCATCAGCGCGGCAGACTGCTCTGCCACTTCCGCATTGACTGCCCTCCCACCCTCTGTTCGTTTCTGGCCCTTGTCCAGATGTTCATGGCCGAATACCAGACACAAACTTCTCCAGGAGACTAGCCCCGCCCCAGCTCCGCCCTCACGCCACCCCAGCTGAGAGGGGGTCCCCTGCCTTGGGAGCCCTTAGAATGCCAGGCTCTAAACACCTGTGGCTGCAGGGTGGCAGAAAGCACCGAACCAAACCCAGCTCCTCCAGTGGACACTGGATCGCAGAGCGCCGCCCAGTAGGACAGAAAAGAACTGCCCAGGTGCCTTTCTGAGGGTGCAAATCTGCCCTTTCTCCACGGAGAGCGTGGTGGGTTTGAACCACAGACCTTGAGGTTAGTGGCCAGATGTGATGAAAACAGCATCTCCCAGGGGCTCCACAAACCTAGAAAGATTGGACTCTCTTTGAAAGATGGGGACAGCTGAGGGTGGGGAAGATGAAGCCTGGGTATAGCCAGACGTGGAGGTGGGGGTCAAGGTTTTCAGAAAGAGGAAGATGGAATGCTGACCCAGACTGGGAGCCGAACTCAAGGAGGATCTGATATAGAGAACCTTGGCTCAAAGGTCAGATCCAACTCAACCCAACCCAACCCACCATTCTGGTCAATTTGGACCCAGCCTTCTGTGGTAGTCACCTGATTCCACGTCAACTTGAGGCTACATGAAAGTGTAGGGGTGGAGTTCAACCTGACAATTGGGTCACAGCCTGATGGAGCCTTCTTGTGGACACCATCTCCTTCTCATAAGGAAGGTCCAGGGAACCTCCCTTCTCTCTCTCCCCCTTCACTCTCCTGCTGGCTGACTCTGGTTGCTACCAGAGCCCTGTGATGCGGCCACTGCCATTGGATCCACATGACTTTGCACCCACCGGCCTGTGATCCTCCTGCATTCTGCATCATTGCTGGGACTGAGGGAGTCTGAAGAGGGACTTATGGACTAGCTTCCGACTTGATGGGCTTCACCGGGCCTGGGCTGGATGTTTCCTTTATACATAATCACTTCCTGCTATAAAGCCCTGTCTTACACATAGATGAGTACCCTTGGGTTTGTTCCTCTGGTCAACCTGGCCTCACACACTACACAACAGGGCAGAGAAGAACTGCCTCTTGGGGGGTCCAAGTGTGTGAGTCCTGATGTCTGCAGAAGACACCCTTTTCTCCTACAGCCTGCTTGGTTAGAATCCAGACTCTTCCTCTGACTAACAGTGTGCCCGAAGACTAGTTCTTTCAGTGCCCCAGACCTCTGCTGCCCCATCTATAAAATGCACTTTAAAACAGGACCCACATCAAAGGGTGTTTTGAAGATGGAATTAGAAACTGCTTGTCGAGATGTACTTACTCAAAGATGAGCTAAGACCCTGAGGCGTCGAACATTCCAGAAAGGATAGCTACAAGTCCTCTGTGGCTGCAATGTCATCTCCAAGTCCAGGTTGCCCCTTCCAGCCTGGGAGTGGGAGATACAGCAGATCCTAGAACCCAGAGACGCAACCGGAGGTCAGCCTGCTTGCCTGGGCCTCCAAGTGCCGCAGCTCTCCTGTCCCGGCTTCACAGGGGTGGAATCCTCTGGAGTGCTGTGGCCTGTCGGGACTGCGCAGAGGCCCCTGCTGAGTGGGGAGGAAGGGACGGGGAGACACAGAGCTGATGACAGACCTCCCTCTCCACGGTTAGTTCTGGATCGCACCTTTTCATTAAACCATCTATTTTCAAATGCTCCCGTCCCCAGCGTGTAATTGAGGGTTCAGCTCTCTTTGCTGCCGGCTGCTTATTTTCCAAATTGCTGCTAGATGCCCCTCCAAGCCTCTGACAGGCCTTCATAGCCACAGTCGTGGAACTCAAAGACGCTTCTGGAAGTGGGGGCCACTGAAACCCTTTCCCCATGCTCAAGCTGCACCAGGCCTGGAGAAAAGTGTGGCCCCTGACTTAAGCTGCGGGGACTGTGACTCGGAAATCCCAAGAAGCAAGCTAAATCTGTAGGAAGAAAAAGAACACAGGGTTGTAAGAGCCTCCTGTCTTGTCTGCCCAGTCTTCTCTCCTCCCTATAAGCTACGATTATGCCAGCTGTGAACTTGAACACACCATGCATGCATTCATTAGCAGAGAGCATTGTGTCAAAGAGGCTCTGGATTCTGCAGTAAAATGGCAAGGAAGTCCAATATCGTAACAGATCTCAAAGATGCTGGCCCCATGGATTTGAGAGGTTGCCGATTCTGGCTGCTAGCCCATGAGTGAACCTCTTCTTTTTGCAACCTCCCCTTCAGGGAGTGCTGGTGCCCCCCTCTCATCCCACTGAAGCTGTAGGACTTCCAGAGGCAAGGCAAGTATTGCATGCTGAGGTAGCTGGAACTGGTACTTGGTCCTCGAGAGCCTGGCAGCCAGGCCACAGGGCCCCGCAGTCCAGGGACACTTAAGCTGGGCAGTTCTAGAGAGGTTGCTTAGAGACCCATCTTCAAAACCCAGCTCACTCGGAAGAGGAGAAAGGAGGATCTGGGCAGGAGCTTCCAGCAGTACTCCAGGGAGCAGAGGGCCATGAGGGGACTCCTCGCCCTGTGCTGAGGAATGGGTGACACACCTGAGGGTCCCACTTCTCCTGGGCGTTCTACACACCCATACTTAGCCTGCCCAGCCATGGGAGTCCAGGAGAGTTGGGTGCCTTCTCATGGGCCCCGAGGCCCCTGCTGCTGTTGTGGCTAGGTGTGGGCCTGTCGAGGAAGGTTGCTGCACCCATGGGGGATTCTGCCACAGTGACCTCAGTAAACCAGTCCCGTGGAACTGTCTCTGAGCCCTGTATGGCTGAGTTTTTGATGGCTTTCTCCCAAAATGCCTCTAGAAAAAGTCAGACCTCTAATCTGTCAGTGAGCAGCTGAGTGGATCCATCACTTGTAACCCCCTGAGATGGTTGGATGCTCAGGTACCACCTTCACAAGAGGGTTTTCAAATCATAATCTGTTAATAGGGATATTTCTGTGTGTCCGGCATGACTTAAGTCTTGATACAGGCAGTCTCCTTTGTCTTTGCCTTAACGATCTGAAGTGGACACCTCTTGGACTTTCCCCTCGTTAAACTGAACCACGCAGCAGATAGGGGGGTGTTAGAGAAGCACTGCTCACCATCAGACAATGGACGCCTCTAGGCACCTTCTAAGTTGTGTCTCAGGGATGTACATAGTCTAGGAAGTCACATCTCTCTCGAAGGACTCACTGTGAAGGTATTTTTCTGGGTCCAGCTCTGAGCTTGCCACAGAATAGATGCTCATTGGGGGTCCTTGGCCTGGCTGTTTCCTCATATCCCTCATTCTTTCCCTTTCCCCTGCCCATGAACACACACTGTCATGTGGCAAGACAGGGTGATTCCCCTTGCCTTGGGGAACCAAAGCACACAGCAGGCAGGGGCCCCGTGCTCCCTGGAGCTGTCATAGATCTCTGACCACTTCCCAAGGCAAGAGAGTAGGCGGGTGTCGCCATTGCCCACCGCGGGTCATTGTGCCCCTCTCTTCTGTTCTGGGAAACCGTCTATGTTGACACCATTTCTGGGCTCAGCATGGATGTGATCTGACAGAGAACAGACTCATCTTCTGAGGTGCACTTCCTGGGGTGAACTTCCCTTTTGCAACACGCACCCATGTAGCCAACCAGGACCTCAGGTGAGATCCAGTCTCCTGACCTCTTCCTCTTCATTTCTCAAGTCCTCTCCTGGCTCCAGCCCAAGTTTAGCTCCTCACAGACCACTTGAGACCTATTGGACCTCTGGGGATGTCTCAAGAACCAGCTTGTCCATAACAGGCCGAGAAGCAGGTCTGTTAGATCCCAGCTTGGCCGAGTGGCCTCGGTGGCCAGGTGAACCCAAATTAGAAACTGGAGCCAGACTGGGGCGGAAACAAGTCCGTGGGCCTAGAGACAGGCCAGGGGTTGGCTCAGAAAGCAAGCGAGGAGGTTGTGTTGCAATTTCTCTGAAAATCATCTGGGTCATCTCTTGTGGGTGGCACAGGGCTGGCAGCCTTTGTGCTTTATTTTTTTTCTTAGATGTGGAGATGGTATCGCCCAACTGCCTTCAGCATCAGGTTCTGATGTGAGCCTGGAGGGGAGATAGGGCGATAGACATTCTTGGCCAATCTCTCGACTCCAGCATGGGGGAGAAGGGGACAGGGTGGAGTCCGTGTTTGAACAAGTTGGAAGCTAGTTTCGGAGGAACTGCAGAGCTGGGTCTGTTTTCAGGACAGAAGGGAAACTTTAAGCCCCTTCTCAACATTGACCTCTGCAAACGGTGACACACAATCACCCACCCACTCCGTGGAGCCATCCCCTCCCTGTGGCCTTCTCAGACAGGGCCTGAAAGCTTGTGAGGGTTGATGGGAAGAACATCAGCTTGGAGACTGATCAACTTGAATTTCAGTCTCAACTCGGCCCTGAGCACTGGGTGACATTGGGTAAATCATTGACCCTCGCCGGGCAAACATTCCTCCTTTCTTGGATGGAGATGCCAAGAGTGCCTAGGCAGCGTGGTTACGTGGGCAAAGGGATGCTACACGTAGGAGTTCAATCTAGGTCAGACACATTTCATCTTAGGACAGACCCTCCACTTCAGCATCTCCTCAGCTCAGTCACTGGCGCCAGAAGACCTGGTCTGGAGCCAGGGTCAGCAAACTTTTTCTGTCCAGGGTCAAAGAGTAGCTCTTTTAGACTTTGCAGGTCACACTTCAGGGTCACAGCCACCTGCTCTGCCCAGGGGGTGCACAAGCAGCCGCGGGCCATCTGCGAGGGAATGAACACGGATCATTCGGTTCCAAGGAAACTTCTCTTGTACAAGCAGGAGGGAGGTTGGATTCGGCCATAGTTTGCTTACCACTTGCCTAGAAGTTCAAGTTGAAATAAATACCCCCTCTTCCCATCTCCCAACGGGCTCCCTCGGCCAGATCACATCTTAACGACCCAGTTGGGTTGGTGAGTGCCCCCACATAGACCAACAAGGTGACCGTCCCTGTCTGCCCAACGAGGACTTCCGAGTGCCCTTTGCTCACAAAGCATTCACCCCTGCTGCCATCTCTTTGCTTGTGCTCTTTCCCCTGCTTCCAACCCCGTCTCTTGTCTGTCCTCTCTGCCCTCATTTCGGCTCACAGGGCACCTGGGCAGCAAAGGGCTCACAGGTTCTCCAGGTTTGCAGTGGCAGAGCCAGTCCCTCAAGATGAGGACAGCCAGCTGTCCTCAGGGTTCCTCCCTTGGCAGGGCTCCCACCGCCTGTGCAGTGGCTGCCACGATGGCCCTCCTGCCTGCTGGGCTGGGGTGCCACGCTCAGTTATCAGACTCGGAGTCTCCATCTTCTATGCACTCCATCCAGCGCAAGGCAGCCTGCACATTCCCCCTCCTTGTAGCCGAATGCCTCCTATGGACAGCTCTTCAGAGACTCCTTCCCCCTGCACTCTCTTTAAGCCGGGTGCGAGGTTTTGCACTGGGCTGCTAACTATAGCCGGCAGGTTGAAATCACAATCACAATCACATGCGGGACAGTGAAGCTTACAGGGGCAGTTCTGCTCTGTCTGGAGGGTCGCTCTGGGGTAGAATAGAGGTGATGGCATGAGCGGGGCGCTGCTCTGTCGGGGGTTCATTTCGGGGGTTGTGTGGCTGTTCTGCTCTCTCTTTGCTCTTTCCTTCTGGAACCCTCTGTGAGATTTCCCTCTGAGGAGTGGGAGAGGAGACTGCCGTGATGTCTTCGGGGTCCTTTCTGTCAGCTCTCCTCTATCCCATTAGTTCTTTCCTCACTTGTCTCCGAAACACATTGGATTTCAGAGCTTTGTGTTTATCTCTCTCATCTCTACCAGTTTTGAGTGAAATTTCTATGAAACCTGCCCAAGCTTTTTCACAGTTTATCCCCTGCTCACATTTTCTTCTTTGTTTAATGAATCATTTTATTGGGGGGGGGGGGGTTCATACAGCTCTTATCACACTCCATACATCCTCCCCTTGTGTCATGCACATTTGTACACTTGTTGCCATCATCATTCTCAAAGCATTTGCTTTCTACTTGAGCTTTTGATATTGGCTCCTCATTTTTCCCCTCCCTCCCTAATCCTCCTTCCCTCATGAACCCTTGATAATTTAGAAATCATTATTATTTTGTCATGTTTTTCACCATTCGACATCTCCCTTTACCTAGTTTTCTTTTGTCCATCCCCCAGAGAGGGGGTTATACATAGATAATTGTGATTGGTTCCCCCTCCCGGCCCCTTCCTTAATCCTCATGGTATCACTATGCCCATTATTGTTCCTGAGGGGGTTATCTGTCCTGGACTCCCTGTGTTTTCAGCTCTGATCTGTACCAGTGTACATCCTCTGGTCAAACCAGATTTGTAAGTTGGAATTGGGATCACAATAGTGGAGGGGAGAAAGCATTTAAGAACTAGAGAAAGTTGCATGCTTCATTGGTGCTATACTACACCCTGACTGGTTTGTCTCCTCCCCTCCACCCTTCTTAAAGGGGATGTCCATTCACAATGAAATGATTTTTTGTTCTTTATTGCCTGATACCTGGTCCCACTGACACCTCATGATCACACAGGCTGGTGTGCTTCTTTCATGTAGGCTTTGTTGCTTCTGAGCTAGATGGCCGTTGGTTTACCTTCAAGTCTTTAAGACTCCAGATGCTACATCTTTTGATGGCTTGGCACCATCAGCTTTCCTCACCACATTTGCTTATGCACATATTTGTCTTCAGTGATCATACAGGAAGGTGGGCATGCAGTGATATGATTTTTAGTTCTTTGATGCCTGATAACTGATCCCTTTGACACCTCGTGATCACACAGACTGGTGTGCTTCTTCCATGTGGGCTTTGTTGTCTCTGAGCTAGATGAGCACTTGTTTGCTTTCAAGTTTTTAAGCCCCCAGATGCTATATCTTTGATAGCCATGTACCATTAGCTTTCTTCACCACATTTGTTTATGTACACACTTATCTTTGGAGATTGTTTCTGGAAGGTGCGCCTCTTGGAATGCCAAGTTATTAGAACAAAGCATTCTTGCATTGAGGAAGTGTTTGAGTGGAGGTCCAATGTCCATCTGCTGCCTTAACACTAACTCTGTAAGTATATGCACGTGATGCTTTGTTCTGTTGCACTAACTTAACACACCTAACCACACAGCAGCAATAAATATCACTATCTCTGAAACTTAGAAACTCTGGTTTAAGTCATCTGCTTTTGGTCTGGGTTAAGGCCTAAGTATGGGGACTTCTTTCTTTGCAGATAGTCCCGGCACATCTTCTCTGAGCTAAGCAGCGGGGCCTGGATTTTAGAGGGCTCGCATTTGCATCTGCGGCTGCCAGGCAGCAGGGGGTACCACCCACCTGGAGCCACAGTACTTTGCTGCTTTAGTGGGGTGGTATCCCTGACTGCATGGGTAACAAATCAAAAGCCCCAATCCACCAGAGAGATAGCAATATGAAATTTGGTTCACTAGGCCTTGAGGCCTTTGAACTGACTTTGACATCAACTAACGTGCAGTGAAGCTTTGGACTGTCTGTCAGCCCAGAGTGAGGCGTCAGTCGTGCAGGCTGGTTGTGGGTGCACCCTGGGGTGCCTGTGGTACAGCACCCTCGACCCCTTCCTGGAATCAAGTCGGAAATGGGGAGATGCAGATCCTGTGAGAGGAAGAACAAGCTTCCCAACCCCCTGGAAGCCAGCTGTGAAGGTGCAGAGACTGAGAGCCGGGCTGTGGTCTGCATGGCCGTGCGTTGGCCCCACCGGCAGCTCTGAGGGAGGAAGACTGGGCCTTCTAGTCCCATAGAGAGTTACAGTCTTGGAGACCCTCAGGGGGTCCCTATGAGTCAACTCGGGGATGGCAGCGAGAATCCGGTGGGGACACAGCTGGGAATCATTTGGAAAGCCAAAGCCATGCCCCAGGCACGCCAGTTCCAACCCTAAGCTCCCTTATCTCTCCTGCCTGCTACGTGCCCCACCTCGGGAGAACAGCGCACAGGCGCAACAAGTTCCTGGTTGTGTCCTCAGAAGTGGCTTTAAGAAGATAGGGCCTCGTTAGGGATCTGATGAGGCTGATCCAAAATCCCTCACTCACAAATCACAAAATCTGTGGGGAAATGCATACATTAATAAAAAGCCTGCCAAAACCCAAAGCCACTTCCATTGGTTCAACACATGCAGGTCAGGCAGATGAATCAGAGGAGACTAGGGGCCATTCAGGACTTCGCTTCAGGAGGAATGTTACATTGCAGAGATTGACCTCCCCTCAGCCTCTGCAAAGAGCACGGGGGAGCACACAGTTTCTGCACATGAGCACCTGGTGAGGTCATGAAAACGCTTGAGTTTCAAAACACGCCCCGTGTCCAGGGCTCTGCATAAGAGATTGTTAACCAATGTTATTCACTTTCAGGGAAAGGACTGTCCTCCTCCTGCAACTCACACAGGCACGCGAGCCCTGCAGAAATAAGTGTGTGCGTCCTTCAGCTGCCCGGCGCTTTCAAGTGCCGCTCAAAGGCAGCAGGCACCGGGTCTAGGAGGATGGCTCTCATCAGGAGATGAGGATGCGGGGATTTGAGGGGCCGGAATTTCTTCGGATTCCTCTCTCTTCCCCTGGATCACTGCTGGGGAGCTACTAAGTGCCAAAAGCAAGTTGAATGAATGATTCTTTTAAATCATCATCTAGCAAAAGAGTTACCTTTTTTCGTTGAAAGCTTTTCTTTAAAATTACACCAGACGTGTTTTGAAACTCTAGCATTTCAAGAATATATGAATATATGAATATGGACTGAATATGGACTGAGCCCCGGTGGTGTAGTGGTTGTGTGAGGTACTGCAGCCCACTGGGTTCAAATCCAGCAGCAGCTCTCCAGGAGCAAGATTAATGGGCAGTGATGCTCCCCCCCAAAAAAATCTAAAAAAGGATATATGAATACACTCTTATTTAATATATACATGAAGTATATACATCATCTAATGGAATATAGGAAATCTACCTTTTCCCCAACACCCCATCCTTCTTCCGAGAAGTCACCCCTGCTGGCACTTGGAGAGGGGTACTGGTGGCGTAGTGGCTCTCGGTTCAGCTGCTAACCGTCCACAGTTCAAAACCACTAACCACTCTAAGGGAGAAAGATGAGGCTTTCTGCTCCCCTTCAGCAGTAGCAGTCTCTGAAACCCACAGGGCCAGTCCTTGCCTGTCCAAAGGCTGAGTTGGCATTCACTCAATCAATGGCAGTGAGTAGGCGAGCACTTGGAGGACCCTGTTTCCTGTCTTTTCCTGTAGGCATTTATATACACATGTACATAGTTAAATACAGTTAAGGTGGTTTTTTTTTTGGGGGGGGTTGTTGGTTTGGTTTTCACTTAGTGCAAATGGGAAACCTTTAGTTCAGTATTTTGTTTTGGCCACTGAATTAGACATTCTGTCTTATATTGGTACATATCATTCTGCTTCGTTCCATGATACAGAAATCCCTGACTTAATAGAATCCCTTGCTTATATAAACTTCTAGAAGTGATGCTTATGTAAATTGCTTACATAAATTTCTAGATGTGTTGAGTCGAAGGGCATGTACGAGTATATATTAAATTCTGATAGGCACTGCCAAATTGCCTTTCCTTAAATCTCCACCAATTTACAGTACATGAAAGTGATTGCTTCCCTGACCCATTGCCAGCACTTGATAATATCAGTCTTCTAGATGCTCACGAACTGATGGGCAAACATGGAAGCTTGCTCCTGTTTTAACATGTTTTGCAGCTTGCTTGTAAAACTGAACATCTAGTCTTTCTTCATTTGTTTTTTTGGGGCATACATGTTTCTTCATTAATAAATTGTTTGCTCATCATCCTTGTGCGTCTTTTCCTGTGAGACTCAATGTCCTTTATCTAGAGATTTTCAAGGAGCTCTTTATATGTGCCATACTGACTCCATTGTCTTTTTCATTGAGGTATTACTTGATTCAGTAAAATGGATAGGCCTTCAGTGTAGCGTATGAAGAGTTCTGAGAAATGTACACACTCATTTAATCTCCACTCAAATCAGGATGTAGAACATCTCTGTGACTCCTGAGAGTTCCCCTGGACTCCTTTCTTGTTAGCAGTTCCCAAGGTTACTGTTGTTCTGATTTCTATCGTGAGCGATGCGATGTCTTTTCCTGGGATTGGTGTCATAGAACCATGCAGTTAGAATCTTGTGTGTGTGTGTGTGTGTGTGTGTGTGTGTGTGTGTGCCTAAATTGTTTCGCTCAGTATATTTGAGTTTCACTCATGTGGTTACACTTCTCTACAGTCTGTTCCTTGTCCTGTGAACTGATACATTAGAGCTCTGTCTTTTCTCCTGTCAGGGGGCAGGTGGATCATTTTCGCCATGCAAGATGTTGTTATGGCTCACCATGGCTTGTGGGACTGTGCGTTCTCATGTCGCTTGAGTATGACCCTAGGAAGGGAGCTGCTGAGTCGTCAATCAGGGTTAGGAGTCTCTGGGTGGCGACGTTGACTGCATGCTCCCCCAATGGCCCCCCGTGCTGTCTGCAGAGAAAGTGCTGGTGCTTTCTTGCCCAGAGATCATCACGGAAAACCCTCTGGAGCTCAGCTCTACTCGGACACACATGGAGTCACCACGTATCAGCATGGACTTGTTGGCAGTGGGTAGGTTTGCAACACTGTCAGCATTAAGCTTTGTCTGTTAGAAGCTACCAAATGGTTTTCCCCCAAAGTCACTGTGCCTGATGTTCAAGAAAACAACATAGGTCGGATGCCTGTCCTTGTGTATTAGTGCTGACTCTGCTGTTCTTCGTCAAAGGTATGTCTTACATGT
The DNA here is from genome assembly GCA_004026705.1 of Nesogale talazaci. Taxonomy (NCBI): domain Eukaryota; kingdom Metazoa; phylum Chordata; class Mammalia; order Afrosoricida; family Tenrecidae; genus Nesogale; species Nesogale talazaci. Next base: position 82,689 of record PVJH01004186.1, read on the forward strand.
ATGTCACCTAAAGCTACCCTTTCCAGATCCCAGGATCTGTGTCTTACTTAATAAGATTTAAATAATTTTTTGGGGAAAAAAACAGAGATTTAAAAACTATTCTTCAAGTTTGATTTTCCCAAACTAGCTAGAACTTCATTTTCTGTGTGACGTGAGCAAACCCTGGGAGATGTGATGGGACCAGCTCTCACCTACTGCTCTCTGGCCGGGACGAGCACATGCGCTCATGCATTCACGCCTGGCCCAGACCTTAGCTGGTGGGGAAACTGAGACTCAGAGAGGTTAACATACTAGTTCAAGTCACACAGCCAGCAAAGAAAGATGCATATGAACCACAGGGACCGACTTAAAAATAGCTTTCCACTCCATGTAGGCTTGCAGCTATGTCCCGTGAGAAAGAGGAGGAAGCAGGAGTCATCCTAGGCACACACCAGGAGAGTACGTCTAAGATTTGGTTGTTTTCAAATCTTAGAAGCCTTTATCATCAAGAAGCCTTTATTGAGTAAAAATACCAACGTGTGAAGCTGTTGGTTCTTACCATCTCCTCCATCTAGGGCTGTATACTTTTGAAGTAGTACTTCCATCTCTCCGACCCTGCCCCCCAAACTCCTGCATTCTTCTACCGGCACCACATCAAAACCATTAGAGCTCCAGGGACTCGAGGCATGTTCCTTTGAAATGCTCTTTGAGATTGGGAACAAAAAGAAATCTAAAGGGGCAGGGCCAGTGCCAGAGGATGGCTGGGTCACGCTTCCCCGTTGGGAAGAGCGAACAGGTGTATTGTCATGATGGAGACAAATTGCTTGTAATCTCCCTGGCCTTCCCTCATCCATGCATGTTTCAGTCTTCTGAAAGCTTCTTCACGATAAACCCTCGTGGCTCCCTGTATCCTTTGAGAAAACCCACCAAGATTGCCCCTGTGGAATCCCACCCCCCAAAACCTTCTGAGCAGTTTTTTCTGCTTTGAATTGAACTGGCCTTGCAGGTCCCCTGGGAAACAAGCTGCTGTTCTGATTGGACCTGCCTTTTAAAGGCCCCTCCAAGACTAAGACAAGTACACTTCTGAGAGAAATGATCTATGATGATTCACTGAAGGTAGAGATATTTCTAGATAAAGTTTATTTGTTGTCAAAACAAACAGTGTGTCTATGAGCTAACATTTCAGGATATACATACACACACGCACACACATATACACGCACACATATATAAAGTGCCTTTTCGCTACACATATATATGTAAAGAACCACTGGAAGAGTAAACCAGAAACAAGGGTGGGTGGTGGGAATAGGGTAAAGATGATAGATATGAGAGTGAGGCTCCAAAAAAGCTGCTTAATATAGTCCTTAGAACATGTACATGGTGCCCCAAAAGAAATAAAAAATGAAGGTAGGGGAAGCAAGAATCAAAATAATGCACAAACGGAAATGAATGAACCCCACTCTAAATTAATTTTGGAGCATGATTGCACAGCAGGAGAATACCTTCAAATAACATTTGAAGCTAATACTCTGACCTTATGTCTAGGGTGGGCTATATTCCAAGGACAAATACAAATACAACAAAGCCTTAAGTTTTAGCTATATTTTCCATGTTAAGGAATAGTGATTCAAATAGATCTTTTTTTCTTTTAAGGTAAGAATGGTAAATTTGATCTGGCAGTATCATTCTCAATTCATTTGATTTTTCCTTGTTCCACCCACTGGAAGGATCTAGAAGCACTAATACCTCAGGATCATAGACACTGTCTGATATCTAGTTCTTGGTTTCTAGACACTGTTTCCCACTAAGAGGAAGTCATTTGTTTATTGGGGATGATCATACATGATTTATTTTTGGAAGAATCAGGGAAGAAACTGAGAGTGAAGGAGTCGGAAGGGGAAGCTGGAAGATCAAACTAAAGTCATCAACAAGCCCACCATGCAGTCACCACACACTCGTATTGGTGGACACATAGGAGCTGGCAAGGGAGTATGGGAAGGCAGCAGAGGTCACGTGTGATACAATCTTTTGAAGGCTATGGTCCCAGGTCTGGTGGCAGGTCCAGGATCACCGTTGGTCAGCGGGGTTGGGCTGGCAGTCAGGAAGGAAAACAGGAAGAGGGGGTTTCCCTCCTTTCAAAATGAATGGCTTTCAGACATCCATGACTGCTGTCTCCCTTCTATGGAAGAAGAGATTGAGAAATGATTGATTCCAGAATTAGGGAAGCGATTAATGAAGGTGAATGGTAGACATTTTCTTGTTCCAAGAAACAAGGATTTGCTCAAGAATGAATGGATTCAGGATAGAAAAGTTGCAGGAGCGGGCTGCAGGTAGACCTTCCTGGCTATAGTTGGTACTATTCAGTCACAAGGGGCTTGGTGACAGTGATGAATTGGAGCCATCAACCATTTTAAAAATCCTTCATAGTGCACGAGAGAGGGAGGGGGGAAGAGGCAGCATTAGATGTTCTTCATTTCAATGGGATAAAATTCTCAAAGCTCACTGCCATTTGGTTGGTTCCCACTCAGAGCAATCTTTCAGGACAGGTAGAACTGTCCCTGGGGTTGGTTTTTTTTTTTTTTTTTAGATGATCACTCTTTATGGGATTGGAAAGACCCATCCATAGCTATGGAGTAACTGATAGCATTTGAAAGTCACTGTTTGGGGCCCTCCAGTGTAATTCTTGACCAGCAATAGATGCCCCAAACCATCGGCTGAGGTGTTGTTGGAAGGGTGCATAGTTGTACAGAATGCAAAGCACCGCACCCCAGGCTCCCTATTAACTATAAAGGGAGCGATGTCCCACTACGGCAGAGAGATGTGGCCAGCCCATGCAGCCAACTGAGCAAACTTACCATCATGGCTGACTCCCGGAGACCTGTCACCATGGACCCCCAGTGCAAAGTGCTAGGGGCAACAGGCAGATGTATGTCAGCCTTCAGACCCACCTTCTAGGTCACAGGATTTACAGGGGACGGTGTCTCGGCTTAAATAATGGTGAGAAAAAAATAATTGGATGAATCTCAATCTAGGCTAGCCTGTGAGACAATGGTTTGCATTTTTCAAAATACCAAGGTCATTGGCCTTCTAGGGTGTGTGGGGAGAGTAAGAAGGGTGTGGATGGGTGGATGTACAGAGACAAAAATGATGTATGGTTGATGGGTATAAGGGTGGGGTAGTTTGGAGGAAAATGAGAATATAGGGGTATAGGAACAGTGAGGGTGATCTTGAGCTGACTGTCATAATGTATACATTTAAATAGGACTCAACTGTGGAAGCGTGTATGTATGTATGTATGTGTGTGTGCATATGTGTGTGTGTGTGTGTGTGTGTGTGTATATATATATATATATATATATATATATACTATTGGAGAGCCCAAAAAAGGTGTGGAAAGTTAGGACTGTGTTTTAGTATAAACGTTGTTAAAAACCAAAACCCATCCGATTGCCAATCTCCTCCAAGGGGTTTCTCAGGTTGCAAATGTGTACACCTTCCGCCCCAGGTGGGCTGGAACAGCCCGTTTTCATCTACAGCCAGGTGCTTGACCCACGGGACCACCAGGGTGTGTTGAGCACCAAAGAAACCCAACAGAAAAGCAATGCGGCTACAAACAGAAGGAAACAAACAAAGAGCACTTTTGAGAGACAATAGAGTATCCGGGACAACTGGGAAAAGAGTATATGAACCAATGATAGACAGGGCTAGTGCTCATTTTCTTGGGTGTAGTAACAGATTGTGATGATATACGAATATGCACCCCTTTTGAAAGTGATCATGGTTTTTAAAAATGAGGGGAAAACATGTCAGATACAAAAGCCACCCACAGTCAGGGAGGAGTTTTGACCCACAGCCACCCTACCTAGGGTTTTCAGGGTGGTAACACTTTAAGAGAGTAGCAGCCTCATGTTTCTCTCATGAAACAGCTGGTGGGTTTGAACCACTGACCTTGTAGCCAGCAGTCCTATAACACCATCAGGGGTCCTCACACATAATTTAAAAGCAGATGAACTCCCTGCGACCAAGTGGATGCCGACTCACAGCGACCCTGTGGGACAGGATAGAACTGCCCTTGTGGGTTTCCAAGACTCTCACTCTTTATGGGAGTAGAAAACGCCATTTTTCTCCCACTGATGACTGGTGGTTTCAAACTTTGGACCTTGCGGACCACGGTCTAATAGATAACCATTATGCTACCGGGGTTCCTTTAAGCATGATTCTCATATGTAAGATGACCCCTTTCAAAAGTCAGCAGAACTGCACATGGATACATGTGCAGGAACTTCTCTCTAGTCCCGGCCTACGTGGCACCTCAGCAAAAGCCAGGACGAGGGGCCAGTGATGGTACATTGTGGGCACGGACATCAATGACAGCAAACAAAAGCTGTATGAATCTCTGAATGGAAAACTGATGTGCTCTGTAAACCCTCATCATTTCACTATAAAAGGTTTTGAAAATAAAACAGAGAGACTGAAAATGTACATTTTTTAAAATTTTGGTAAGTGTGCCCAGTGATGCCTGTCTCTTATTTGCATTCACACCTTTGTACAACTTCATTTTCAATCTGGCAACAATTTTATAACCAAATATTGAAACACACTGAACTTTGAATGGTTATATAATGAAGTGCTGAACCAAGTTTACAAAAATAACCATTGAACAGATGCAAAATCACGTTGCTCTCCCAAAGCCACACTATTTCTGTAGTATCCATGAAGTGTAAAAACTGAGAAACAAAACAAAAGCGGGTTTGGCGACACAGGCTGGCACGGATGGTCTCCAGCCTATGGCACATTCGCTCCCCCTCTCCGAGCCTCGATTTCTCCGCTGTAAAACTGTCTGCAGTTTACCTGCAAGCTCTGGTGGTGCCAATAGATAAGTATCCTCCTGCTGGTGGCAGGGTTAGGGATTCAAACCCCCACACCTGCTCCATGGGAGAAAAACCTACTGAGATGTCCCAGTCAGGACTGCAGGCCAGAAAGACCTGTGGGACTGTTCCACTCGGTTAACCAAGAAACCAAATCATTGCCATCACGTCAATTCTGAGTCATGGCCACCATCAAGGATAGGCTAGAACTGTTGGAACTGTGGGTTTCCAACACTGAACTCTTTATGGGAGGAGAAAACCCTGTCTATGAGCTAAAACTGACTGACGGGGCATCACCACCACTAGATTTTCCCTGGACCTGTGCTGCTCCTAGCCTTTAGATTCCAGGAAGTTCAAAGGAAATCCAGTCCCAGGGGGTGGGTTGTGGGGGGCGGGCAGGCGGCGCTGCCCAGAACAGACTCATCCAAGTGCAGGGGTTGCAAGGAAAAGGGCTTCTGTTCTAAGAAGTCACTTTTCCAGGCACAGAGATCTTTCAGGGGACACCATCACGCCAAATCTTCTCCAGATGAAGTTGAATTGGTCTGGAGACGTGGGCGATGAACCAGCTCAGAGGAATCTGGCCAGTCCTCTGTTCCTAGTTTAACTTTTCATTGTGAGTTAGGGGAAGGCACTCAAAGCAGGTCAGCGGTCTTCCACGTTACAACTCACCCACGGGTACTCCTCATCGTATCATTCTGTTTCCTCCCGAGTCTCCGCTCCCATCCCTCCTTTCCTCGCCCTCTGTGTGTGGGTCATTGCCACCCTGAGTCTTAGATAGTTCCTTATTCTAACACGTTCTTGGGCTTCGTTTCAGACCTGAGCGCTGGCGGAGAGGCAGCGTCCAACAGGCGTCACTGAAACAATGAGCCAGGCCTCTTTCATGATTTTGAATTTTGTTCTACACTTTGCTCCCATTCAATCCAGGAGCCCCCAGTGCGATCCTAAGTAGCGGTTGTCAGGAGCTCCCATAACAGAGTGGTGATGCTTTGGACTGCTACCCTCAAGGTGAACTGTTTAAGACCACCAGCTGCTCACTGGGGGGAAGGTAGGGCTTTCTGCGCCCCCCCCAAGAGCTACAGTCTCAGGAGCCCCCAGGGGCACTTTTGCATACCTTACAGGGTGGCCGTGAGCCAGAGCGGACTCGCTGGTGTGTGTTGGGCAGGGTTTGGTGGTGGTAGGGTAGGCAGTCGCTGGGAGTTTTTCTGGCCTTGCTGCATCTTAGACGGCTGCTCATGAACTTTATTTGTTTTTGTTTGCTTGGTTTTTTTCGGGGGGAGGGGGTTTATGAACTTTAGAGGCCTCCACCATTACTCCCCCAGCAGGATGGAGGCCACTGCCATTGTGAGCTGTGCTATGCTGATTGGCCTTGGTGGCCCCGGAATCTAGGTGTCCCTGGAGCTCGCGTTTGGAGGCGTGGAATAAAAGTAAGGAAAGCAAGCACCACCTTCTGCTTCTCGTGGCTTCCAGCCTCCGCTTTGCCCGCCTCCCACTGGCCCACTGACACGCCACTCCCAAAGGACAGACCGCCATGGTGCCAAGGTTGAGCGTCTGGCTGCTAACTGAGAGGCTGACTTTTCAAACCCATCGTGTGCCTCAGCAGGAGCACGGATGTGGCTCTGATCAAGAGAGCACCCTTGGAAAACCTGCACGGCGGCCTCCACTGTCCCATCGGGGGTCCCTGTGAGCAGAAACTCCCTTGACACCGTGACCGTGGCCAAAAGGGATGGTCAGACAGTCGTTCACCCCTGGAGCTCGTGCTCATGGCCCACCCTGCTGCTACCTGGTAGGGCTGGGCTTTGAACCTGCGGCGTCTGATCCCAGAACCCAAACTTTCCATGACCAGTAAACCAACCAGTTTGGTCAAGTGGGCGGCAGCCAGGTCCCATGTGTCAACCTAGACCTGTGGTCCACAGAGTATAGGTGGACATTCCCGGGCCTTTTCCCCAGAGACACTTCTGGATGGACTTTCACCAAGAGCCTTCGTCAGCGGTGAGGCGCACAAACTTACTCCTTACTTCCACTCCGTAGTAGCGGTGCAGCCGAGGGACACATTCCTCATGGAATGTGTCTCACTCAACAACTTCAAAGCACCGAACTCTAGTCTTGTGCACGCATCAGACATGCTGCCCTCAGCACAGTGTGACCGAAGAGCAAACACAAAGGCCCAGTGATGCTCAAGCACCCCCCAGCCAAGTCAGGAAGAACTGTCTTTCAGGCCTGCTCTGCCCACGGCTCTCCCCCACAAAGGTGAGACTGCCAAGGGTCTGCGAGTGAGGCCCTTCCCCCCTGAGCTGCTGCGAGGCGTGGGGACGCCAGGAAGAGTGGTGGTCTCTGGGGGATCCTGGGCTCTGTGCCTTCTCCACTTCCTCTTGGCAAGCCAGCCAAGGCCTGAAGGAGCCTGGCTGCCACTGGCAGGATCCTCTCCTTGGCAAAGAAAAGGCCTGGCTTTGCCACCCCCAGGAGCAGGGAGAAGATGGACATGCTCAAGGAGGAGGGAGGACTCCTGCAAGACAGGGACCTAGACAGTGCTCCCAGAGACTACAGGAAAAGGCCACCAATGTGGACAGGAATTTCTGGTGGACCTGTATGTGTCCAGAACAAGAAAATCACTCGCCTGCTGCTTCTGAGGGCCCTGGCCAAGTAGAGGGCCGGTGGGCTGGGCCCTCTGCTAAAGGGACAGCACATCAGTCTCTCAGTTCTGACTATTCCTTGTGATTCTGTAAGGCACCCCGGAGTTGCAGTGCTCAAGTGCTCAGCTGCAAACCAGAAGGCTGGGGTTCAAGCTCAGCAGCAAAGACGCGGAGTCTGCTTCCCTACAGGTAACAGACTTGGGACGTTGTGGGAACATTCTACCATGCCTTCCAGGGTCCCTCTGAGTTGCAATGATTCCACAGCAGCAGGCTTTGTGGGCCTGTGTTGAGCCTTGTCCTATGAGGGCCCTCGGGGTGAAAGGCTGGCACTCCCTGTGTGCCTTGCTTATAGACAACACCCTGACTTCCAGACAGTCTGGTCCTTCCAATTCGACAGGTGTGAACCACTCACTTCCTGCAACGGTCAGAACCAGACGGAGCAACATCGCAAAGCCGGCTGGGGCTGAGCAACTCAGCTCTGTCAGCCCTTGTGCATCAACTTGCCCTGTGTATCTTCACTGGCTGTAACTGGCCTCCGTTCCCATCAGTTGCTGCCAGTGCTGCTGGAGGCTACGTATCTTCCTGGGACTAGGGACTCCAGGCCTGGTGGGGGCACTTTACCTGGGGGTGGGAAGGAGGGGAAATTCAGTGGGAGGAAGAGCATAGCAGCCAGGGTGCCTGCAGCCAGGACCTGTGTTGGGAGCTGCTGAGGAAGCCCTCTAGGTCTGATCAAGCTCCCCGTCTCAGGGGAGAGCAGCCTGGGACTCGGAAGAATATGGAGCTGCCATCCTCTGGTGTCCTTTTCAGAGAAAGCTGGGTTCTCGTGATTCCTTCCAGGCTGTGGAGTCAAAAATGCTTCACAGAGAATCACACTCTTACTTGGGACCCAAGGTCCAAGAGGATGGTTGGGAGGATGAGGACGAGAAGGAGGAGGAAGAGGTGGAGGAGAGGGAGGCTGGCACAAAAGATAGAGGAGACAGCAGAGCCTGGGGGTAGATGGTTGGACCCAGTCCTGGGATTGTGCCGGATGAGAGGCAGCGAGCCTGTGAAGCCCCTGCCCCCACCAGGACAGTGCAGCTTCAAGGAGGCAGATGCAAGAGGCTGCTTTGTTATCCGCTCTCTCATCTACTCATCAGTCTGTTCATGTATCCGCGCGTCTCCTCCTCCACCTACTCACGTCTCCATTCATCTATCCATCCACTCTCCTGCTCACACATCCACCCGTCTACCCACCCACCTGCCCACTCATTCATGAATCACACCCTTCACTTACATAACTGTCCAGCCAGCCAGCAACACCGCAAGTGTCTGCTCTATACCAGGCACTGTGCTAGACACTGGGAACAAGAGGCAAATTAAAGCTCAATCAATCCATCTCTTTACAGCTGGCAAGAGAGATAGACAGGTGGAGCAATGGTTGTTTTGGAAGTGATACGCCAAGTGTGAGGTCACCTGGTCAGACCCCGAGGTGAGGCTGGGGTGAGTTACTCCTGGGGGCCAAGGGAAGAATTCACAGAAGGGAAAATGGCTGAGTAGGGCCCCGAAGGAGCAGCCTGGCAGACTGCAGAAAGGCAATGGAAGTGCATTACCACCAGGGGAACTGGCAGGTGCAAAGGCATGGGGGCATGACAGAGTGGGGCATGGGACATGCCCCAGAAAAGTCTGAGAGGGTGGCTACTTCAGTGGTGCAAACAGAAGGAGATGGTGCAGAGCAGGTGGGTCCGTGCCAAAGTTCAGCAGACCTTGAGAGTCCTGCTGAGTGATGGCCTTGTCCTGTAGCCTCTAACAATGTCCTGCCCAGTGAAGGCCCTGACCCCCCAGCCTGCAGCACTCCGGGGCTCTCATCTTTCCTCCTGGGCTCAGAGTGCCTGTCTGGTTCTCCCAGCCTCCAGACCTCCGTCTCTGTCCCGCCTGCCCTGGTCTGCTGCTGCCGCAGGCTCAAGGTCTTGTCCACATGGAGATAGGAAGAGGGCCAGGCATCTATCAGAGAGCTGGCCTTGGCGGGAGACAGCCTGCGGTCAGAGGCGTGTGAGGCGCCTGGCACAGGCCTGGCTCGTCCTGCGGGGGGCTGGTCAGTGTTCCTCTCAATTCCAGTCACATACCACCTTCACCACCGACAAGGGGCTCGTTCTAGTGGGTTCCTTGTCTCTACGCCCAAGCTGCGGGCAGGAGGCCTCCATCTGAGCTCTGTTGCCAGCACAGAGAACAACCAGTCTGGCTCCCCTCCCTCCCGCCCAAGCAGCCATGGTCACTGCACCCCACTTCCTGGCACGGCGCCACCACCACACCTTGTTGTCGCTGGCTTTGTGCTGTCACCTTTTATTACAGAACCTTCAGAACTTCCCCGAATGGCCTCGCTGGTTATCACACGCGCCACCGTGTGCTTGCCGCGGCCTCCCGGCTGGAACCACAAAGCAACCGCAGCCAGCAGCCACTGATCTGACAGAGTCCTCTCCTCTCCTGGAGTCAGACCTTCCTCGCTCCCCCTCCTTGGTTCTTTTCCTGAATCTTAGGCACAGAAGTGAAAGGGCAAATCTCAGGAGGGGCAGCTGGGAGGCACGGGGCAGTTCCAGAGACAGGACTGTGGAGGCCTGTCTGGAGAAAGAGGGCTGCAGGAAGCACCGGCCAGAGGGAGGGACTTCTGGTGGCTGAAAGGACCTGCTTTCCCCCTGAGTTTCCTCCCTGAGCTGCCATGGACTTGCTTCTACCTCATGGGGACTCCACTGAAGTCAGGATGGAACTGGGCCCCTCCCTCCAGGCGTCCCTCCCTCCCTCCCCTCTTCCCTCCCTCTCTCTCCTTTCCTTCTCCTCTCAGTCCTGACATGAGTTCAGGCCTGAAGAATGCATGACGGTCATAGTCTAAAGGTCACCAGGCTGCATCAAATCAGTAAATCTGGTCTTATTATTTCTTTCTTTATGTCTTTCTTTATTTCTTTTAATGATTTTTGAGTCTTGTTTCAAACATTTATCCCAGTCTACCCAGCACATTCCATTGGGATCTCTTCCAACACATAAGTCAGGGTCGCCAGGCACCATTCAGTTCTTGGGGTCTTGGGGTCATGGAGACTGAGGAGGTCTCTTGGTGATGTTTTCCACCTGGGGCTGCTCCTGGTGGGAGAGAGATCAGGAAGGGTCCTCTTGGGTGACATTGCAAACACGAGTCACCCGGCGTTTCTTATAAGGTGCTTCCGGGTAGAAAGGAGGGGTGGGGGGAGGGAGCCGCCCCGGGACTTCCAGTGACCATCACAGAGATGGCTGTAGAGTAGCTGCTTAAAAAATGTCTCTTGAGCAAATCACTAAGGTCCCACGTCCAGTGGACTTCAAGATGGGTCAGGAACCCACAAGCACATCAGGGACCCCTGGTCCCACCCTCCCTCCCTCCCACCTGTTTTCTGCCAAGGAAGTTTAACATGAATCCACAGCTCCAAGAAGGCGCATCACAGCAGATACCAGCAAGCCGTCGGCCTCCTTGCTCCAAAGGCACCCACACCTGAATGCAGGAAATGAACGACAGGCATTCACTCACAAGCAATTCCCCATCAGCCACCCAGCCCAGGGCTGCTGGCCTGCCCACTCGGAGGAGGGGAGAGCCTACTCCCCGTTGCTGTAAGTCCTCCCTTTCCTGTGCCTGGGGGAAGAAGGAAGACCTTGTCTCTTTGACGGCTTCACCTTTTAAACTTTTTTTTTATGATGTGGCTACACCGGTCTCTTCACATCGTAAAGGCAGTGAGTGGGACCAGGGAGGCGTCTGCTCATCACCTGATTGAGAGATGACCACATAATGTCATGGCAACCATAAATGGCACAGTGCTCCGCAGTTTCCAAGTCGCCTTCTCATCCCGTTCGTCCGTCACTTAATGAGGAAACGGAAGTCCTGGCCCATGGCCACACCATCAGGGCAGGTAAGGAGCAGGTTTGGCCAGAGTTCAGGCCTCAAATGTCAGCTGAGCCGGGCTAGAAGGGTGCTGAGGTTGGGGATTGGGATCATGACCTTGGAGTGTGGGCTCCAGGTGTCCACAGCAGTGCGGGCCTTGATCTGGTGCTTGGTGTTTTGTATTTTTCCAGAGACAAGGTCGACGCACAACTTCAGAGTGCTCAGGGAGCCTCTGGTGCTCCCTCCAGGAGCTGCTGGCAGAAGGAGAGGTGTCTGCAAAGGGAGGGAGACCGTTGGGAAGCTCATAGGTAGTATGGCCTTTTCTGTCTAACTTGTGGGATTCTTTGACACCCTGAGAGTTTGAGCCACTTCTGAGAAAATGAGATTTTCCCCTTCCATATACAACACAAATGATGGGGGATTTGGTGCTGACCTGCCTTCCTTACCAATTGGTTCTTTGAAATGATAGGCTACAACTAGATGCTTCCCCAAAGAACCCCAATAACTGTCTGTGACGTGCACCAAAGGTCGTAATGGTAGCTCAATCTAAATTGGAACCAAAGAGGGAGTGGGGATAACCTGCCAGCTTCATGCAGAAGACAGAACGGTCCTCCAGGCCTATAAAATGGACATAGATGTTTACTTCATCCCATGATTATTGGAGGGGTTTCTACTTGCTGTAAAAGCTGTAGATGGGCAGTAAGACACTTAGCTCCACTGCATCATAATTTCAGTCTCAACTAGTGGACCATGTGTGTGAGGCACTGAGGAAAATGCTATTTAGCAAACTCTTTTATGCTTCTCCTTCTTGACATCTTATGTCAGTCCAGGTTTGTTTCTCTGATCAACCCAGACTAACACACACATAAACGGGCTTTTGAATGTTACCAGGAAGACAGATAGCTTAGAAGCAAAACAAAGTGTCCAAAAGCAGATTTTGCTTTTGTTTTTGTTTTAAAAACACTGCCACAACCAGGATTTTCTGGTTCCGTTGAGCTGCCTTTGCAGTGGCGACAGATAGAGAGACACAGCGATGCTGATAGCAGTGATGGCATGGTACTGGTCTTCCACCGAAGGGGGCTGACATTAAATATCTCACTGGCTCCTCTCATGGAGCCTCCAGCTAGTGCACATGGTTCATACAACTCAGCTGTCAACGACAAGGCTGGAGGCTCAAGACCAGCCAGAAGAGGCTCAGAAGAAAGACCTGGTGGTGGTCTACCTCTGAAATGTCAGCCACCAAAGACCCCTGGCACACATTTCTACTGTGCCCCCTAAGGGGTCACCATGCTTGACCCTCACTGCGGCCTGGGGGAGGTGCCACGGTTCCCTTCAGTTTCCAGGTGCGAGTCTGGAATGAAAGAGGGAGAAGGGTGAGAGAGAGGGTATGGAAGGTATGAAGCAAAGAGAAATGTTGCGAATCAAATTCTGTCCCCCATGTCCTCCCCTCAAAGTTATGTTGAAGATCTGCAGGGTTCCATTTCAGGCCCAGTCACCCTAGGGTAATTCAGAAAAGGCGGGTCCTTTTCAATGATGATGAAAAAAGTGGGTGCATAGAACAGGGGATTGGCATTAATTTATTACAATGAAAGTATAAACAGCTGAAAAAATGACCAACTATGTGATTGATCCTTGATTGGCAGAAAGGTCAAGGGCAGATCCAAAGAGCCAGTGTGCACCCTTCCAGGTTCAGGTGCTATGGACCTTCTCCTGAGGGTTTCTTTGCTCCATTTGGATCCTCCTGTCTTAGGCCTGAGGGGTCCTGGTGGAGCAGAGGTTTGGGCAGTTCAAATGTGCTAGTGCATCCTTGGGAGAAAGATGCGACACTCTGCTTCTGCCAAATTTACAGCCTCAGAAATCCAGAGTTAGTTCTGCTTTGTCCTGTAGGATCACGATGAGTTGGAATTGACCAGACACCAATGGATTTCTGGTTTGGGTCTAAGGTCTGGGAACGTCTGTGGCTGAAGAAAGAAAACAAATATGTATTTTTGAGAAGCCAGTTCTGTGTAGGCTGTGTGTGGTTCTCTCCGGTCCTCTCTACAGCTCTGCTTCTGTTTGGCTGATGGGGAAGCTGGGTTTGCTCAGTTAGAGCCAGTAGGACCAGTGGTTAAGGGTGGGGCCTCAGAGTGGGATTCTTGAATTTTCTATGCACTAGGCTAAACCAGTTGCCATCAAGCAGTTTCTGACTTGTGGGTCAAGCTTGAACTATGATCCAGAGGGTTTTAGAGAGTCTGACTTGTGGTGACAATGTGTGGGTCAAAATAGAACTGTGATCCAGAGGATTGTCTACTGACTGATTTTCTAGAAGCAAACCACCAGGACTAGTTCTACAGGGACTCAAACTTCCAACCTTCCTATTAGTAGTTTCATACATACTGTTTTGAGCCATTCGGGGACCTCCCACTTTAGACTAAAGCGAAGCAAACTGAGTCACTCTGAACTGCAGTTTTCTCTCTACACAACAGGAACAATAATGGTGTCTCCTTCATGAGGCCATGCTCTAAGATCAACAAAGAGAAACCAGCTGGATTTTTGCATATTAAAGAAGATGACATTGAAAAGAATATTAAAAGGACAAAACCATTTCAGATAACTACACAAAAAGATAAAATATTAGAAATGAATTTCACCAGAGAAATAAAAGTTTTCTAAGACAAAGAAAACTAAAAAAAAAAAAAAAAAAAACCTCATATAAGAAACCCAAAGAGAATTGAACAAATGGAATAAAACAACCATGCTACTGGATAGGTAGACTAGACAGTGAAAATGTCAATCTTACCAGAAACGCTTTACAAATTCAATGTAATTCTGATCCAAACTCCACCACAATTCTTCAGAGAAATGGAGAAACTAATAACTAACTTTATCTGGAAAGGCAAGAAATCCGGGAAAAAATAAGACATTATCCAAAACACAAACAAAGTAGGTCTTTCACTCCCAGTCCTTAAAGTCATGATAATCAAAACATCTTGGTACTGATACAATGATAGTCATGATAGATAGAAATTAATTTTCATGCTCATGGCACACATAAGGCTTATCAGACTCCAGTAATCGATACTATTGTGCCTGGGATTTGGCTGTGGTCAGCATAACTATTTTGACTTCCCCAGTGGACTAGACTCAGAAAGCTGGAATTGAATTCTTGCTCTATGATCAACAAACAGCCCAACCTCAGACAAGTCCACTGGCTTTGGGCCTCAGTTTCCTTTACTGTAAAATGAGAGTGTACTACCTTACAGGGTTTAAGGCTCAAGAGAAGAGGAAAAAGTGGAAATATTTGAAGAAGTATTTTTTAAATGATATACAGAGTTCAGTATTAGCTAAAATGTGAAGAGTGTGGATCACTTTGCTAGCCCACAGACCTTCTGGAATTCAGTACAGGGACCTCTGACCTGGATGAGGGAAAAGACTAGCTCCTGACACCTGCTAGCATAGGGATTTAGGAAGGGAGGGCACGTGGGAAAGAATATGACATGGATTGATGTTGCCTACTGTACATATGGTTCAATGATGGGCATTTTATAATGTAATTGAGGCCTCCAGTCCTCTCAGCCTGCTGCTGGAAAACTTGAGTCAAGTTCTTTTATTGATCCTGCATTGTGAGAAATCAGCTCCTCTCGAAGGGCCCACTGGTTATTTTGGGAACTCAGCACCAGCCACCATGTCCACTCCATTCTCCCGCCCTCCTCTCAAGGCCTCCTCTCATGCTCCTCGTTTGTGTCCAACACTTCTGTCCAGTGTGGCTTGGAGGGAGGCCATCCTCCTTGACTGCCCTTCTAGGTGTTGGTCCAGGGCACCCGTGGGGCTTTACTATTGGACACTGGAACATAGGTCACTCTAAGCAGTGGAGGGGAGACTGGTCCTAAAGGAGAAGGCTTCAAAAAGTGTAGGGGAAAAAAACGTTAGTAACTTTTCAATTCCCGTTTTCCACTTGCTTTTTGAAGGGCCCTCATGCTATCTCAAGGGCCTCAGGGTCGCTCTACTTTTTCCGACAGTTTCACAAAGTCTTTTAATGCCCAACTCTTCCATCTCGAAGCTCAACCTCGTCCAAGGGATCAGATAGGAACACGTCCCTCCTTCACCCTCCCCTAAACCTAATCCCCCATACCAGTATGTCTCTTCTCACTCAGTTACACAAACAAAAGCTTCTCAGTAGATATCAAGGTGACGAGAAATGTGCGTGGGCAATCTTAAATGTCATTTTATATTTTTATATAGACACTCTGAGGTCAATATGATTACTCCATTTTGCAGGTGATGAAGAGACTGGGGTTCAGAAGACTGAGAACTAAAGGCAACAATGGAGGGGGCGGTGCCTGGGGCTTCTTCACCTCAGCCTCACAGGTGTAAACTCTAAGCAGATCCACCCCAGCCTACTTTCATGTCTCTCTGATGCCCCCAATCTCAGGTTTAACTCTACCTGCCCCAGAGAAAGCACAGTCATTATACCCTTCACAAAAATGTGGGCCCCCAGAGTGTCCATCTGCACAAAGCCTGAGGTCATGGTGTATTTTAGGGCCTGCTTGCCTGGAGTGATGACTGCCTTCCTCTGTGTCAAAGGAGGCATTTCTCTCACTCTCTCTTTCCACACATTTCTTCGTGCTGATGATTTCTGGGATTTTAAAGGGAAAAATGCCCGAGGGCTCGTACCCCCCTCTTCCTTTCCCTCTCTGGCCTTTCTGTCTCCGAATCCTCAGATCGCATGCCACACCAGCCAGTTTAGCATAAGAAATGAAATTAATTTTCATGCTCCCACTCCAGATGTAAATGCCTTTATTAATAATTTAAAGCACATTTATTTATGCAGTTTGATTTTTTTTTCAGGTTCAGGGAAGCAATTAAGTTTTGCTCCCGTTGCCCATCATCAGACTCTGCGACAAAGTGCCTGCTCCTGGCCCGCCATCTTCCCCAGAGGCCCAGGAGGAGAGCAAACCCCGGCAGGGCCTGGCCGGGCAGCTCGGCTCCACGCCGGGCTTCCTCCACTCTGCCAACGCCGCCGCCTTTCAAAACTGAAGCGAGCACAATTTATTTGCTCCGGTCCATCCCAGGAAAGGGCATCTTCCCCCCTCTGTACTCCCCTGCATCATTAACCTCACAGAAGGCCTTCAGCGGCCCTAGCCTCGAAAAAGTTCTTCCCCTTAACTAGTTCCTTGAGAGCCTGTCATCATCCAAAAGCCATTTATTTGAACTTGGAAGCTGCTAAGTCATTTCTCATCTGTTAAAGCACTGTCTCCTGCGAGTGAGAAGAGCTGGTGGGGCTGCTTAGGAACCAGTGAGCTAGGATAGCTGGCCCCATTTTTCTTCACCTCCCCGCCTTATCTGAAAGGACGAGGTGATCTTTACTTTAATAGGGCGGTTAGCTGATCTACCCATCATCTTCCACCAGCCTCGCCCCTTCTCCTCCCCGTGCCTGTGCTCGGTTGTGCTCTCCACCTGGAGTGCTTTTCAGCTCCTCTTCATTTCTCAGCCCCTCCCATGCTCCATGATTCACGCAGCAGACATTTGCTGATGGCTCAGGTGCTGTTCCAACGAGAACAGCCTTCACGAGACCATTTCGTCTTCAGTCGTTGTCGTTTCCATCACCTGCCTCTTAGTGTGTTGGACTGTGGGGGTGGTGAGTTTGGGCGCTTCCGGAAGCGAGGACACTGGTGTTTTAACAGGACTCAGTCACTCATGGTGAGCAGGTTTCTGCCGAGTTTCCAGACTCAGACAGACTGGGAAGACTTGGAAAACTGCCTATAGAAATTGACCCCTGAAAACTTTGTGGAGCAGCAGGGAGAGGGCTCCTTGGGGAGCTGACTTGGTACTTAGCCAGAAGAGGGACCAGAGCATGCTGGTGATCATGAGGATACTGCCAGACCAGGCAGTCCTTTACGCTACTGCTCAGAAGGTCACTGTCAGTTGGTGTCAACTTAATAGCATTTGTCAACTTTATGTGGGGTCACAATGAGTCACAACTGACTCAGTGGCCGGGAGTTGGAGTTTCTTTCTCTATCAACTAATCTGTCTGCTATCTATGAACAGCACTTTAAACAGAAGAGCACTGAGGTCCACAGATGTTTGGTGGGCTCCTAGGATGAGGAGCCCCAAGGACAGACAGAATTGGGACATGCCCTCCAGAGCCCTCATTAATCCATCCAGACCTAACACTTGCAGCAATCAGGACCTCTGTGCACCAAGATCTGTATCAAGTTTGATGGTATGCGTCTGCACAGACCGTGATGACCAGGGCCTACTGCTGTCCACCCAAGTGTCAATGTCCAGGGGACAAAGAGAAAGTTGTGCACATTATCCTGCTTTGGTCCAGGGAGCTACATGCTGGGAAAGATGTTGACGAACAGGAGCAGAGTTCAGAAATGCATGAGGCCTGCCTGTGAGATCTTAAGGAAGTCTCAGCTCAGCTCTGGACCGCAACACCCTTGTCTGTATTCCCTGAAGGCAGAACATAGAACCACCCTGTGGTAGTTACAGAATTCCGTGTCAACTTGAAGGCATACAAGTGTAGGGATGGAGTCTAGCCTGTTAAGGCCACAGCCTGATGGTACTTCCTTGTGGGTGTGGCCTCCTCACAAGGCCCTCGGAACCTCCCCTGCTTCCATTTCCCTTGGAAGAGTGTCAGCCCTGTGGCGTGCTCACTGCCACTGGATCCAACAACTCCAGGCGTGTGGTCTTCTAGCATCCTACATCATTGCCGAGGCTGCCTGAGTCCGATGAGGGACTTAAGGACCAGTATGAGACTTTGGGACTATTACTGGACTTATGGACTTGAGTTGGACTGGGTTGGGATGCTTGATGGATGCTTGATGACTTCCTGGTATAAAGCTCTTTCTTACATATATCTGAGTGTCCTTGGGTTTGCTTCTCTTAGTCAACCCAGCCGAACACACACCCTTCCACCTCCTTCTCCCTCATCCCTCCCTCATCTAACCTGATTGATTTCACCTTGTCAATCTTATATTTCTGAAGTCCACCCACTTTTCTTCCGTCATCACCACCCTCATCTGTGGCATCACCATCTCTCCTCTGGAGGTCAGATGGCCTCCCAGTCATCACCACCCTCATCTATGGCATCACCATCTCTCCTCTGGAGGTCAGATGGCCTCCCAGTCATCACCACCCTCATCTGTGGCATCACCATCTCTCCTCTGGAGGTCAGATGGCCTCCCAGCAGGCTTCTCTGGCATCACCTTTGCCCCACCAATCCCATGCTCTCCCACAGCTGCCAGGGCAGTCTTGAGAACCTCAAAGATGGCCAGGAGTGCTCACGCTCGTCCTCGCCGCACCTCTTGCCCTCACGTCCATCCCACTCCCCTGGACACCCCACATCTGCCAGAGTAGAGACTTTCATGGCTACTTCTCAGAACTGGGTCACCGGACTTCTCTTCTGGGGTGTCCCTGGCTACCCTTGAACCACTAAGCTCTGAGGTGGCAGCTGGACACTAGCTGTTTGCTCCTTGCAGCGACCTCTGTCCCAGAGAGACACATTTCAAAGCCCTGGTGTTTCCGTTTGCTTCAGGCTTCAGACCAATTGCTTTATTATATCCCCGATGGCATCCTGGTCTACAGTTTGGGCTGCTACCTGCAAGGTCCGTAATATGAACCCACCAGTTACTCCTAGGGAGACAGGTGAGGCTGTTTACTCCCATACAGATTTGCAAAACCCAAAGGGGCAGTTCTATTCTGTCCTGTTGAGTCACTATGAAAGGTCTGGCCCTGCCAATAATCTCTGACAACACCAGTCTTCCCCGGTTCTCCTTGCCTTTGCTTCAAAGCCAAAATGGCTTTGGCGGATGTTCTAGAACTCTCTGTGCACCTTCCTATCCCGAGGTCCCCCTATGCTGGTTCCTTCTATGCATCTCCTCTGGGCCCTCATCCTTTGCCTATGTAAGCACTATTTGTTCCTGGGGCTGTGAAGCTGGGTGCAGGCCACTGGAGCCCCTCCCATGTTTTGACTCCCATTCACCACCTGCTGGTGTGCTGAGCCCAGGCATTCAAGAGCCCTCTCCCTGCCTGGCCTGCCTGGAAGCCGCCACCAAAGTGTTGACGTGCCTCTGACATCCTTCCGCTCCAGGGAACTGCTGACACCCGTGGCCCTGCCAGCTGATTGTGGTTCAGGACGTGTGTGGGGCTTCCCTTCTCTTCTCCCAATCATCACTCGCCCATGCCTGTGGGCAGGCCCTGGGAGAGGGCGGGCAGGCCCTGGGAGAGGGCTGCCGGGCCAGCTGGGTGGGCTCCAGGGAGCAGTCTGCTAGGACAGGGTGAGAGACAGGTTTGCACAGAAGCTGAGCCAGGAGACTCGGGCCTGGGCTGGCAGACTGAGCTTGTCACACCCTTGCAGCCTGCAGTTCTCTACCCCCCGCCCCCATACTAAGCTAGGCATCTGGTTCAAGGACTTCCTGAAGAATGGGATAGGGGTAACTGTGGAGCTCATAAAGTCAAGCACCTCTTTTTCTAGATGGAGAAACTGAGGCCTTGGGAGATGGGCCATGTGTAAGTACATACAGTGCAAAGGCCGACCTGGAACTCAGACTTCCTTATACAACACACATGGACTTGGAGTGCCTTGCAGACTGTGCAGGGGGAGGATGGAGTCACAGCATTGACTCCCTGGCTGGACTGGCCTTCTTCCCCATGCTACCTCCTCTGATCTTTAGGGAAGCAGGTGTGTGTGTGTGTGTGTGTGTGTGTGTGTGTGTGTTAGGATGGTCCTAGGCCCAGCTCTCCTGATATAAATGGCCTGGTCTCAGGCTTGCATCTGTGAGTTTGCCGAAGTCAGGGCCCACCTTTGTCCTGAGCACTCCTGCCCCTCTGGGTCTCAGGGCACCAGAATAGAAGTGGGCACGCTGCGGGCCACAGCTGCAGGTCTGTGGATCTAGTCACCTGGCAGGAGCATTTCCTGGACCTGCCTCCTGCTTGCCTCTGGCCCCTTGCAATCACCCTGGGCAAGCCTTGGCTGGAGCCCTTGGCCACTGCCTGCACTGATGATCAATGCCACTTGGGCGGGTTTAACAAGCTACCTTCCATTTTCCAAGAGGGGAACTTCTTGGCTCATTGACTGAGTCACTTAAGCCTCTCCATTGTATAAGATTTAGGGATTTGGGGAGGCCTGGGGCTATTTTATATCCCAATCATTTCTGCTAAGCCCTGCTTGTTCTCTCTCAGAGAAGCCTACTGGCTGGCTCCAGGAAGTCAGCCGGGAACAGCTGAGGCCACCACGGCTGGCTGACATCCATGGTTGGGGATGACAAGTCAATTCCTGGATTGCCCTCTGCTGACACTGCACGTACGGCGGCTGGTTATCTGTCTACCCGGGAGCTTGTGGCTTGAGCAAGCCTCTGCGGAGAAGGAGTTTGGCGTGAAACAAGACTGGCCTCTGTGAGTTCATTTCAGGGTGGACGTGAGGAGCATCCACGCAAGTAGGAGTCTGCTGGTGACTTTACCAGCCAGCTCTTCCCAGAGGTATAATAAGGCTGGCTGTAGCAACTGCCAACTCCCATGGTGTAAATGTTCCCATCGTGGACCAGGAAGGATCTGCGGATCTGTCAGATCCCATCCCATGAGCCTGGGGTCAGTGCAAGTCGAAAGCCAACTTGATGGCAGCTGTTGGCAGCAACCACTGTGGGATCTCAGACTTGCTTTAACATGCCAACCAGACCCAAAGGGACTACTGTGGCAGGCAGTTGGTAAGATTCATAATGCCAAGATAGGCTGAAAATCAAGTTCCTTGAGCCCCTGGTCAAGACAGGAGGATGCTTCTAATTAAGTGCCTGGGGGTGACTGTCACACTGGCTTTGTCTGAGGAACATGTCCTGTGGCAAGACATGAGACCAGATCACAGGGGCCCTGCAAACCCCACCCAGGTTTGTCCTTCTTTAGGGAATGGGTGGGGCCGTCATGGAGGCATCTTAATAGGTGAATGATACCACAAGGTTTTCTTTCTTTTGAACCATGGCATTATTTCCCCCCTTAAAAACCAAAATTATATGTCAGGGGGCTTCAAAATTTCAAGAACCCTAATGGCAGAGTACATCGGCATTGGGCTGTGTGTTTGTCCAGGTAGACTTGAGAAACAAATCCAACTGTGCATAAGAAAGAGGTTTCTATACAAGAGCAATTGAACATTGAGAACATATCCCAGTCCAGTTCAGATCAAGCCCATAAGTCCCATATTAGCCCATCTGTCTGTTACTAATCTATAAGTCCTCTTCAGACTCATGAAACACATGCAATGGTGCCAAATGCAAGATGATCACAAGCCAGATGGGAAGAATGCTTTTGGATCTGGTGGCTTTGGAAACATCTCAGTGCTGGCAGGGGTCTCCAAGTGGCTCCTCCAGCTTAAGAGGTCTGGTTTTAACAGGGTAGGACAATGTGGCTTCTCCTCCAGGAAGCCTTACAGGGAGTCAGCCTTGTGTCTTGTCAGTAGAGTGTCTCCAAGGGACTGAGAAGTGAGTCTCTCACATCCAGGGGGGAAATACGGCCAGATTTCCCAGGATTCTCAGGAGAAAGCCATGCCCCCACAGAGGTCTCATTGGCTAGCTCAAGATTGACAGGGTAGACGCCACCCCTACTCTTAATCCTCAAATTGACACCCGATTAAGTGACTGCCACAAGGTCAACAGTTCAAACCCACAGAATTTCTGAGGGACAAAGATGAGGAGTCTCGTTCTTATAAAGAGGTACAACCTTAGAATCGCAAAGGGACAGTTGTACTCTGTCCTCTAGGATTTCCACGAGTCGTCATTGACTTGAGGCAGTGACTTTGTCTTGTTTTGTTTGAATGGGAATGATGCATCTGTTTTCAGAGATGTTGTAAGCTCGACAGGACGTAGCATATTTCAAGTCTCCACCACAGGGCCTAACCGAGAAGGGGCTCAGGCCATAACTGATGGTAAGCATATGAATAGGTCAGAGAAATGTGCAGCATCCCACTGGGTGGGAACCAGCAGGTACTTTAGCACAGACCGGGCATGCTCGGAGCTGCAGCATCCTGGCTGTGACTCTCAGAGGTGGACTAACGATAATTATGAGTAAGGTTATACTTACTGTGTTTCAGTTTCCTTGGCTATAACATGGAGATGACAACTCCTTGTGGATGAACTAAGATAGCGATCAAAGCACTTGGCCCATGGTCGCTGCGGTTGTTGGGTGCTGGGGAGGTGAGCTGTGTCTGACAGCCTCCCTGGCTGTGGTCCTTACCTAGCAGGGCCACGCTCCATAAGCATAACTTTCTTGCTTGCTCTCCCCTCCCTTCCACAACATACACATGCTTGCCCGTGCCGTGCACACACTTAGACACCAAACCCCAAACCCAAACTCACTGCCAGCGCGTCAATGGCTATCCAGAGGGACCTTACAAAGCAGGGCATCCCTGTGCTGTGAGTTCTGAGACTGTAACTCTGTACAGGAGTAGAAAGTCCAGTCTCTCTCTTGAAGTGGCTAGTGCTTTCAAACTGTTGACCTTGTGGATCTCATTCCAACTTGTAATCACTAAGCCACCAGGGTTTCTTCACCTAGACACACTCACACGTACTTAGACACACACCCATGCGGGCATGGCCATAGACACACAAGTCTAAATGCATGCACACATAAATCTCCAGACACATACACATCAGACACACACCAATGTACCCACCACACACATCACAAATGCACCCAAACTCATCACACATACACACACAGGTACCCTCACACACACATTGCCCAGACACATATACATATCACACACACACGAATATACCCCGACACATGCACTTCAGCTATACACATGCACAACGTGCCCCGACACATATACATAAGTTGACACACACAGCAGACACACATGCATATAGACACACACACGCAAGCACATGCTCGCAGACACACACATTAATATACTCAGGCATATATACCCTAGACACACAGATTGGTACACACATCAGACACACCACTCCTAGATACATTCGTGGACACACATATATACAAAGATACCCAACACGCACACACACATGCAGGCAAGCGTACCCTGGAGCCCCTGGGAGGTTTTGATGAGGGTGTGTGTTGGGGAAGCTGTCTAATGCCAGGCTGTTCATGTGATTTGCTGTCGTGAGGTCTTTTTCTTTTTCTGAATTTGTTTTCCACGAGCAGAATCTTCAAACACTAAGCACTGCTGCTTATAGCACTGTCTTCTTGGGAGAAATTACTTTAAGATGTCATTAGGTATTAGATTTCATCTGGTAAGTAGCTACGCGTGCACTGCTTTGAATATAAAGTACCACGTATCTGATGGGGCAGCTGGTGTGGGGCCCTGAGGAGTCAGGAAAGAGAAATGAAGGAAATAAACCCATGCCCTGCCCTTCTCTTTATGTACCTGGTGGCATTGGGCACACTCTCGGGGCATGGGGTCGGAAGAGATCGTTGGGACCCCGAATGCAGAGGAGTTCAGAGGCAGGCACAAGAGGTCCCGTTTTGAACTCTCTCCAGGTGGAGAGAGAATGCATGTTCTCTATGTTCTTTCAGATATAGATTCTTTCAAGTTCATTCCCAATGTCAGCCTCGACCTTCAGTGTGTTTCGCCTACATCCTTGCTTCAGCCTCCCCAGGGCCCCTGGATTCCCCTCCTCCCTCTTCGGATTGACAGAAATCTGTCACTTTCCCCCTGTCACTCTCCTTCTCAAACACTCAAAAGCCCTCACTGTCCTGAGCCCATTCTGGCTCCAAGCGGCCCTCTGGGTTTTCGAGATGGTCAGTAACACTTGACTGGAGGAGAAGGCCTTGTCTTTCTCCTTTGGAGTAGCTGATGGTGCCCCCTGTGCCGGCTCGCCAGCACAGTGGAGGAAGGAAATCATTTGGGGAGGTGCTGCCCAGCACGCAGTGTCCCAGAGTGGCCTCCGTAGGTCTAGCCCAGCCCAGAGCAAGAGTCATTCTTGTTCTGTTTTTGGCTTCAGGACTCCGTGCTCTGTCTGTAGACTTAGTTCTTCCCCTGTCTTGCGTTCTGCTTCCCACCTTTCGTGGTTCTCAGGCTTGATAGGAGTCACGTCCACCTGGCAACAAGGCTGTGGCACAGAGAGGGGCGGGGTACCTCTGAGGATCTCTAGAAGGGTGGCCTGTGGTGCAGAGGTCAAGCATTTATCTGATAACTGAAAAGTCCATGGTTGGACCCCACCCAGCGCCTCCATCTAGAAATCATTGGAATTTAAGTCCCATGATCTGCTGTGTAGACCCTCCCCCAACTCACAACTACAAGAGGTCTCTTTTAAAATCACACACACACACACACACACACACACAGAGCCCAGAAAGTCTACCAGGGCAGTGATACTTGGTCCTGGGTGGCACGGCGAGCTGGAATCACTCGACAGCACCCAGCATGGGGCTAGAATCTCCACTGAAGCAGACTACGCCATCTTTCTCTCCTAGGGCAGCTGGTGGGTCTGAACTGCTGACCTTTCAGTGGGCCACTAAGTGTCCAACTGCTGTGCAACAGTCCCAGCTGCCCGCCTTTGGCTAGACATCCGTTCCTTTATCCCATGAGCACTGAGCGGGTACTCCCCAGAGAGCATGCGCTGGGCATTTTTTAGATGGAACAGTGCCTGCCTCTGTGAGAGGCCATCAGGCGAGCAAGGAGAGGGATGTGTGTGTATGTGTGTGTGTGTGCGCGCGCGCTGCATGGTGAGGGGTGCAGAATTACACAGAGGAATAAAATGTAGACCTTGCTCCTTGGCACCTAGCCAGAGGTCAGTCAATGCTATTTTATCTTTAACTGATTCACCAGGGCAGCTTTAATGGAACACTGGAGGTAACAGGAGAAAGCACAAAGTGCTTCCAATGGACTAGCTTAAACTTCACCGTTGCACTTGATCTTCAAACAGCCTTGAGGGGGATGCTGTACCCATTTTGCAGACAGGGAAGTTGACAGACAGAGAGGCCAGCTGACTTCCCCAAGTTCATCCAACTGGCTGGCAGGGGAGAGCCTCTGACTGGAGCTTCACAGGGCATGCTGGCCTACACGCTGAGGCTTCCCAGAGGGTGGCTGGCAGGGCACTTAAGCCAGCCTTCTGAGCACTGTCAGGCCTGCATTCTCCATCCACAGGCTGATGAAAGCTGCTCTCACTTCCCCTCCCCCTCAATCCCCATGCTCCACCTCACTTTCTGGTTTCTCTTTGCCTTGGCCCTGGGAGCGGGAGGAGGGTGTGGAGTTCTCTTCTGAGCACACACCTTCAAGGGGAGGACATTGATTTATGATCAAAAAGGCAACTGAGGAGATGTGGGGAAGGAACAGGGCCGTGAGGGTGGGCGGGCCGTGGGCGAGAGAGAGACAGAACCAAAAGGAATCGGAAGAATCTCTGCCCCTTAAACACAGAAGCCAGGCCTCTGATGGCAGGGTGCTGTGTGGGCTGAGAAAACGGAAACGGAATCAGGAATGAGGAGAATTCATCTTGGGGCTGGGGTGTTCCTTCTAGGACTGAATTGAATTAAAACCATATTGATTCCGAAGCGCTGATTAGCAGGCCTGGCACCCGAGGGAGCGCCTGGCATGGCTGCCCCAGCCCACCACTGCCTCTCCATGGCATCCCTCATCACCTCAGAGCCTCCACAATGCTATGATTGGCCCAATGGGTTATGATGGGAGACCAGAGAAGCCAATTAGCAGGTGCCTCCTTTGACCTGCTATGTGGGATGGCAGGAGCTGAGGTAATGCCTTGAGACAGAGAATGGGTGGGGGGTGGGGGGTGGAGGGAAACCAAAACAAAACAAAAATAAAAATAGAAAATATCAAGAGCAAAGACCTAAATCTTTTTGGCTCCCTGATTAATAACCCTGTCATACCGATCACAGGCTCTAAACAGCAATGCTGGCTGCAGCTGAATTTTTTATACTTTCTATTAATCTTTAATGATAGCTTGGTCACCTAGTCTCTTTTATCTTGTCAGATAAATGTATGGTTAACAGGATAATGAGATTTCTAAAACCCCATTCCAGCTCCCAGCTATCTGGTGCATGCGGTGGCCTCTAACCCCTGGCAGACAGCGGCACCGGGTGCGGGTAATTGGTAGGTGTGCTGGGAATGTATTGGAAGCTGACGGATGGTTTAAACTTTGATTTGAGGTCAGCAAGGTCACCGAACTCTGGAAGGCCAGCCTAGTTTTATTACCAGCTGACTCTGATGGGTATATAATTAGATTTAGCCATTGCTTTATTAATAAGTAATCACGCTCCCCACTACTGTGGGTGGGCAAATGTATACCTTGGATAGTTTGAGGACACTACTCTGCCTTTATTAATAAGAATATATCATGTGTATTTGGCCCAGTCCACCTGGAGTTGGGGGAACTTCATTGTTTTCACTCATTTGTAGCATTGATTAAACCCACTTTGCCTTTCAAATCTATCATTGCCTCAGTGACCTCTGTAGCTTAAAAGGGACCTCTGTTTGGGCCTGTGGTCTCAAAGGACTTCACAAAAATAAACTCTCCCATCCATCCATCCATCCATCCATCCTCCATCCATCTACCTAAACACATTAAGTACTTGTTAAATGCTACTTATAACTTTAGAGAATGGAAAGGTACTCATGGAGAATTAAAGACCCAATCCTGGCCTTAAAGAGGTGGGCAAGAAGACATGTAAGTAGAGTCAATGGAGAAGGAACAAGGAGCCATGGAAAGTGTGTCATTAACAAAATGCTAAGCAACGCAAGTCAAGGGCTGAGCACTGGACTCGGAATTAAAGACGCCTCACCTTGTCCACATACAACGTGTCCATATATAGCATTTACACACAACTAAGATTGTACAGATCGCAAATATGTGTAGTACATGTATTATTTGTGCAAAACTATACCCATTTAATATTTTTTTTGCTTTTTAATCATTTTATTGGGGGCTCATACAACTCATATCACAATCAATACATACGTCAATTGTGTGCATCACACATTTATACATTCGTTTCTATCATCATTCTCAAAACATCCTCCTTCCATTTAGGTCCTTGGTATCAGCTCCCTGTATTTTCCCTCCCTTCCCACTCCCCCTTTCCAATGAACCCTTAATGATTTACAAATTATCACTATTTTGTCATATGGTACACTGTCTGATGTGTTCCTTTACCCACTTCCTTGTTGTCTGTACCCCAAGGAGGAGGTTATATGTACATCCTTGCAATTGGTTCCCCTTTTCCACTCCACCTTCCCTCCACCCTCCTGGTATCACCACTCTCACCACTGGTCCTGAATGATGATCCCTTTATCTGTCCTGAATTTCCCATGTTTCCAGCTCCAGTGTACATCTCCTGGCATAGCTGGATTTGTAAGGTAGAATTGGGAACAAGATAGTGGTGGGAAGGAAGCATTTAAGAACTAGAGGAAAATTGCATATTTCATTGCTACTACATTGTACCTTGACTGGCTCGTCATCTCCCTCTGTAAGGGGATGTTGCTTCACCTATTGATGGGCTTTGGCTCCCCAATCTGTACTGATCTCTTTGACACCTCATGGTTACACAGGCTGATGTACTTTTTCCATGTGAGCTTTGTTGCTTCTAAGCTAGATGGCCACTTGTTTACTTTCAAGTCTTTAAGACCTAAGACACTATATCTTTTGATAGCCAGACACCATCAGCTTACTTCGTCACATTTGCTTTGTACACATTTGTCATCAGTAATCATATCAGGAAAGTGAGCACGCAATGTTATGATTTTTAGTTTTTTGAAACTTGATACCTGATCCCTTTAACAACCTCATGGCCACACAGGCTGGTGTACTTCTTCCATGTGGACTTTGTTGCTTCTGAGCTAGATGGCTGCATGTTTACTTTCAAGCCTTTAAGACACCAGATGCTACATCTTTTGATAGCCGGCACCATCAGCTTTCTTCGCCCCTTTTGCTTATGCACACACTTGTCTTCAGTGATCGTGTTGGGAAGGTGAATTAAATTGGAATGCCAGATTAATAGAACAAGGTGTTCTTGCATTGAGGAAGTACTTGAGTGAAGGTCCAATGCCCATCTGCTATCTTTTTTGGTGGGGCATCACTGCCCTCTGGTGGCACTGGGAGGCCCAGCCTTGCTCCTGGAGAGCTGCTGTTGGATTTGAACCACCAGCCCTGTGGGCCACAGCCCTGCACTCAACCACTATGTCACCGGGGCTCAGCCCACCCATCTGCTATCTTAATACTAACCCTATAAGTATATACACATAGATCTAGTTCCTCATCATCATCTATAAATATATTCACCTCTGAACATGCCTGTTTTAGACCTCTATATATGCCCTTTACCGACCCCCCCCCCAGTTCTTTCCTCTGTTTCCTTTTACTTTCTTCTTGTCCCACTATCATGCTCAGCCTCCATTTGAGTTTCAGGATTTTCTCTTTGTTACATTACTCTGGATCAATCCCTATCAGGCCTTTTACACCCAGCTTGTCACTGATTTTGAATCACTTGTTCCATTATTTCTGGTTTGGTCAACACCACCTCCTTTCCCCTCCTCCCCATCTGCCATGTCTCTCCCCCCACTCTGGAATAATCAGTCCCATTGCTTTTCTCTCCAGACTGTTCATTGAACCCATCTTATCTAGATAGACCTGCAGAGATAACAAGATATACAAAAAAACTCCCAAGGCATTCTAAGATGAAAATAAAATGAGGATAACACCAACAAAATACATCCAATGGTCTATAAGATATAAATAAGTATGTTAAAAATTAAAATAACAAAATAAAAACCTATAAATAGTTCAAAGTCTGTTCATTGACTTCCAGAAGTGTCTCCCAGTTGAGTCCAATGGGGCCATATTATTATTATCATTATTATTACTACTACTACTACTACTACTCTTGCTTCCAGATGGACTGGGTACAGGTAGGGTATAGATTTGAAGGAAAAGCTGAGGAGTTCCTTTAAGGGTTCAAAACTTGGATATTTCTCCGATGTATTCCTATGATAGAAATTTTTTTTGTTTTTGTTTTTTTGGGCATCACTGCTCTCCCACGGTGGAAGTAGGTGGCCCAGCCCCACTGCTGGAATTGAACCTCCGTCCCAGTGGGCCGCAGTCTTGCACACAACCACTATGCCACTGGGGCTCAGCCCGATAGAAAATTTTTAAAGTGTAGGAGAGTAAAAGAAGAAAACTAAAAAGAGAGAAAATCATAAAAGGATTATTCACTGACCCTAGATGCTGATTTATTAATTCACAACTACTTAAAAACAACAACAACAACAACATCAACAAAGCCTCTTGCTTTTGATTGGCAACGCTTATGGGGCAGAGCAGAGCTTCTCCTTTGCTTTCTGTGACTGGATCTCTTTATAGGAGCAGGCAGCCTCCTCTTTCTCTCTCGAAGCAGCTGGTGGTTTCAAACTGACGAACAGTGCATAGCCCGCTAAGCTACTAGGTCTCTACCACAACTACTTATTTAGCGCATATTAGCTGTGCAGCTTATAGGAGCCATTGCCCCTGTTGACGCAGTGATAACCCCAAACAAATACTGCTGTTCTGTTGTTCAGTACTCTAGTATTACATGTGTCCCTCTATTCCGAAAAATCATAGTCTTGGTACTTCTCATGGTTTAAGGAGATTGCTTAGTTTTGGTTTGTTTGTTTGTTTGTTTGAATCTGAAATTGGCTATCCTGGGCGCCTCACCTTCACGTAGTGATGCAGGAATGTTGCTCCTTCATGCAAATGGTTTGCACTGAAGCACAAGTGCAATGGTCCAAACAAACCCTGCAGCAGCTCCCACCTTGGTCAGCCCCACTAACCCTGTGGAGGAGTTCTTCTCCAGAAGACACAGGGCCCTGGTGAGTAAGTTGGCAGTAACAGGAGGCGTAGACTGCTGTTGTTTTAAATCTTCAGATGTGCTAGCGAGTCAAACGCTGCACTAAAATGTGTAGGAGAAACAAAAGAATGCTCTTTTGAAATTGCTTCTGGTCCCATCCTACCATATGTAGTCTGAGACACACCATTATGTCAGGTACCGCTGAGTGAGGACAAATACTGCCAGTTCCTGTGACACGCTATGGGCTATAAGACATGCCCTGATTTCCAACGTGTCAACACATGCAAAGAAATGTGTGCTTTCCAATGGGTCCCCCGAGGAATCCTGGGGGCCTAATGGTCACATGTTCAGTCGCTAGCTTCAAAGTCAGCAGTCTGAAACCACCAGCCACTCCTGCAAAAAGTGACAGCCTGGGAAACACACAGGGGAAACTACCCTGCTCTACAGGGCCAACTAAGCGTTGGCATCGACTTGAGGGCATGCGCTTGAGTTTGAGAAACCTCCCCGAGCACATCGCTGCCTCAATTTCCATTTCTCAGCTTCTTCGGAAGGTTAGACATCTTCTCCATGTTTGCTGGTCATATGAAATGTGTCCTGGTGGCATCATGGGTTAGGCGCTGGGCTGCTAACTTCACGGTTGGCCGTTCAAACCCAACCTCTGCTCTTCAGGATACAGAGATGGCTGTCTGCGTCTGTAAAGATTGACAGTCTCAGAAACCATCTACAGCAGTGGCTCTCAACCTTCCTAATGCTGCCAGGCTTTCATACACTTCCCCGTGCTGAGAACCGCTTCTCGAGAGGGGTTCTAGAAGTAGGAATAAACCCCGTGGCAGTGGGTTTCTGGATCTTATTGGCCATTTCCCCTGGGCTTGAACCAAGTCCCCAGGCAGAGCTGTATCTTTGGCTTAGGGGTAGGATTGGGCAAACATTCTTTTAGACTAGTAATGCCTTTTAACTTTCAGTTCTTCTATGAACTTACAGGTGACATTGAAAGGAGGCTCGTGGACCGATCCTACATCTGGTGTCCACTCAGAGAAATGGGTCTTGAAAAATACAAAGAGCCCTTCCAGCGATGAGATTTTGCCAACATCCAAGAGACACTGGTGACCAACAGCTCAACTTTGCTGGGCAGCTTTGCGCTGGGTTCTGCTGCAGCGACAGCCTCACACTCTCAGTGCCTTGACGCAGCAAGCGTCTCACAGAGACAACATTCCAGGCGGGTCTTGCCCGCTGAGGGTTCTGCTGGGGTCTCTCCTCTCCCTGGTGGCCCAGCCTCAGACCCTGCTGTCCTGAGTTGTGCTGCTGCTGGTAGTGGCCATCTCCATTGAGTTGACTCCTGGAGACCCTGCGTGTGACAGAAGGAGACATTGCCCGAGCCGGTGTCGTCTTCATGATCATTGGCTGGAGGCCGTTACTGGAGGTATCTGGTCATTGATGGCTTTCTCTCACTGCCACGGGCCCTCTCCCACACAGGCAATCCTTTCAAGCCGCTGTTGCTCTGATAACATGGGCAGTGACTTTGGGGGTCAAATGACCCTTTCAGAGGGTTGTCCAATTTATAACAGTAGCAAACTGACAATGATGAAGTAGCAACGAAAATAATCATTTGGTTGGTGGGGGTGGGGAGGGCGGGTTGCCACAACATGAGGAGCTGTAGAAAAGGGTGGCGGCACCAGGAAGGTTAAGGACCTCTGCCGTGGGGTCTAGGAGTGTCCCTCCCCCTGCCCCAAAGCCTCCTCTGGGTCTTCTGCTTCAGTCTCGGTGGTTGAAGGAGAGGCATGTGAGCAAGGTGAAGCCCATGGAAGTTTGAGGGGCCAGCTGACCTGGCTGTGGCGAATCTCACCTGCACCCACATTGTGCTGGTCCAGAGTGCAGAGACAAGGAGATGGGGCCTGGGAGCACCTAGGAGGAGCTTGGCATGGTATGGGGGAAGGTCCTCTCCCCAAGTGAGCCCTAACCCAGCCAGCAGACTGAAGGTGCCAGCTCAGAGCCATGGCCTCTCCCTCCACCTGACTTTGTGGGAGGTAAGACAGGAAGTTCCACCCAAAAAAGCAAACAGCACCCAGAGGTGCAGCCACCGCCAGGTTGTGCAGGAAGTCACTCTGAGACCCCGGAACATACCCTTCCGTCCATCGCTGCTTGGGACTGTCACACCAAAGACCCTGCCATCTGTCATCTGTGGGGTTACTGTGGGGAGCAGGACTTTCCTCCATGCTGCTTCCAGGTGACTGAGTTTTGGGGAAACAGATCGCCAGGCCTTTCTTCCTAGGCGCCTGTGTGCAGACTCAAGCTCCCACTCTTGTGGTTAGCAGTCAGCCCATGTCACTCTCAGGACCCCCTGGTCAGGGGGAAAAGGGACCCTGGGCAGAACCCCAGGGCGGGGCTGAGAGCCTGTTCCCAGGCTGTTGTGCTCTTTGGCTCAGCCTCTCTTGTGCTACTCCTTCCATCCTCTAACCTTTCCCAGGCTGAGCTCATGGCTCCAGTGGTTAAGAGAGCAGGCCGGCAGACAGTCTGCTGCATCTAATTCGCAGCCCTCCCACTTCCTGGCTCTGTGACCCGGTCGGTCCGGCCACACAGCCGCTCTGCTGCCTCGGCCTCCCCATCTGTGAACTGGGGAGGGCACTCGCCTCGCGGAACGATCCCGCGGAGTCGGCGAGGGAACACAGTGCACACACACAATATGTCCCACACCCTGGCCCCCACCCACACCCGTTCCCGAGAAGACAGCTGCGTCATCCGCAAGCCCCCGCCTAAATGAGCCGGCTTCCAGATCCGCTTATTATCAAAACACAGTATAAATGTTGCTTTTATGCTCAATAAACAGTTCCTCAGCACTGCGAAATGAAAGATTCCTTTCATTATGAAACCGGGGAGCCATTTATCCTCTGTCTTAAGTGGTATAAATAGACTGCGTGGCGGTGAGCACCGGGGATAATGGCACTGTTTATTTTCACTAGCTTGGGACGGGCTGACACAGTGTGTACGCCGGGGGAGTGTGAGTGGCTCCTAGAACAGGGCCCGCAAATCCGTCATCCTCGCCAAGAACAAGGTGCTAGGCATATGCTCTTCGGCAGTGAGTGCCAGGCCTGTGACGGCGGGGGCTGGGGGCGGTGGAGATTCCACCTGGTGCCTCCAGGAGCCAACTCCGAGCTTGGAGGGGGGAAGAAGTCACCTCCGGGGGAGGAAGCTGATGGACCCACGGCGGTCTGGCAGCACCAGCCACCATTCCAATTAAAATTGCCGTCACATCACTGCGTGGGCACAGAGCTGCACAAGACTGCAGAGCGCTGACGCTGGCTGGCCCCCAGGTCTGTGTGGAAGGTCACAGCGCAGGGCCTGAGAATGGGGGTCCAGGGTGGGTCCCATTCTGCAGTCTGCGCATGGGTGGATACAAAAGCAGACGTGTAGGTGTTCGGAAGTATTCTGCTTCAGAACCCCCACCCCCCCACCCTCAAACCCTGGGTTTTCCAGGGAAGAAGTAGAATTGTAGAGAAATAGAGGCAGTGACTCAGGAAGTCACCAAGTGGTAGACCAGACCCAAGCTTCATGACCCCGAGTCAGAGCTCTTTCCATTCTTTTCCACAAAGCCTGGTCTCTAGAAGGAAGAAGCCCTGGTGGCCATACTGTTTCACATTGGACTGCTAACCCGAAGGTCAGCAGTTTGAAACCACCAGCCACTCTTTGGGAAGAAAATGAGGCTTTCTACTCATGTCAAGACTGATAGTCATGGAAACTCACAGGGACAGCTCTATCCTGTCTTACAGGGTCACTGCAATGGGGGGTGGGAGGGAGCGGGGGGGGGGGGGGGGGGGGGGGGGGGGAGGAGGTCGACTTAATGACACTGTGTTCCAGTCTTGAGAAGGTTATGTCTATTGATTACTTGTGTACTGCACCACTCCGGGGGGCACTAGTCACATAGATTGCATCTTGGGGGGATGACCCCAAGACCTACTACAGTACATGACCTGTTCAGCTGTATGCAGTGGCCCCGTAGAAGGCCTCAGTTAAGAAACAGCCATATCTTCAGAGCAGCTGTTCCTAGCCTGTGGGTCTCAATCCCTTTGGGGGTCAAACAACCCTTTCACAAGGGTTGACTGATTCCTAACAGTAGCAAAATCATAGTAGCAAAAAAACAACGAAAATAATTTTATGCTTGGGGATCACCACAATATGAGGAACTGTATTAAAGGGCCCAGCATTAGGAAGGTTGAGAACCACTGCTCTAGGGGACAGGTGACAGACGGGCCCACTATTTTGATAATGCAAACTTGTTTTTCCTCTCCCACCACAGACCAGTAATGGCCGGGAAGGGGGATCCAGAAGGTGTATCATGGTGGAAGGCCTGAGAGCTAGAGAATCCAGGACACGGGTCACTCAGCTGGAGACGAAGGTTTTGCATTAGTCTGGGTAGACTAGAGAAACAAATTCAAAGACACTCATATGTGTATAAGAAAGAGCTTTATTTACAAGGGCAGTTGAATATTGAGAAAACGTCCCAGCCCAGTCCCGATCAAGCTCATAAGTTCAATACTAGCCCATATGTTGGATACCAATCTACAAATTCCTCTTCAGACTCATGAAACACATGCAATATTGCAGAATGCAGGAAGGTCACAGGCTGTGGGCGCGAAGTCTTGTGGATCAGCGGCATTGTAAGCATCTCAGTGCTGGCAGGGATCTCCATGTGGCTTCTCCAGCTCAGAGCACTAGCGGAGCTCCAAGTGTCTTATCAGTTGCAATGTCTCCTGGGGACTGAGCCTGCATGCTGCCTCCAGCGAGCTATTTATCTCCTTAGCACCTTCCAATGAGGACCTCAAACTGCGACCTGATTGACAGGCTTAACTCCACCCCTTCATTCTTAATCCTCTTAACTTGATAACAGATTATATAGCTACCACAGGGTTGTTGACCCCATGAGCCCCTGGAGTGGGGAAGGGGAGTAGACCAACCACAGGAGATGGTCAGTGGTAATTACCAATGTGTGCCTTGACCACAGCACAACCAGGAACAGAGGGCTGCATCCCTCCAAGACTCACTGTGGCCACCTGTATAATGGTTCTAATAATATCCCACCATGCGGGGGTAGGGGTGTGTGGGGGGGCTGCCTGTCCCTGTGGTGTCTGAGGAGCCACTGCCAAATCGCACACGTTAGAGCCCTGTCCTGGGAGACAGTGGGGCACCTGGCAGGGGTAGGGACAGAATGAGTTGAGGACAGCTGGAACCAAGGACAGAGCGGAAGAAATGGATGAGGAGAGAAGGGCTGGGTTCCTGTGCAGAGAGAAGGGTTGGGATTTCAGATAATTGATGACCTTCAGCAGTTCATAGTCACTTTTTGATTCCGCTAAGAAAGTCCAACAGTGTTTGCAAAGATGAGCTTAAGAAGCATTAACAGAGCCTTAGAGAAAGCAGGAACCCCACTGATCCCTTTTTCCTCGTTTGATGTCAAGAGAATGTCTCTTCAACTCCTCCTGGATCAAGGGCAGGTTTTCCAGTGGGGGATTTCCACTCTCCTTTTCCTTGAGCCCCCTTTGGCCTTTCGTGGTTTTGCCATTGATTGACTCGGCTTTAGCGTGTCTTTGAGAGCAGACGTCAGGCTTATGAAGACAGTGAGGGTAAGATTGCTTCAGATGCACACAGGCTGGTAGGAGTAGTTTCAGAGCCTGGAGCCCTGACTCCCTCTTTCAGGGCTCTCCATTGTAAAAGCATCCTAGGAAAGTCTTGGGTTCCCAGGAACACTCTTACTTTGGATTTGGGCCATGAAACAAATAGATGCACAAATATTTGAGAGAAATAGCATTGACATCAGCTTTGACATCAGCTTCCTGATAATGCTTCTCTCCACTCAAAAGCCCAAACACTTCACATACATCCTTATCTCAAGCCTTTCCACTTAACAGTTATCTATGCTTGATAAGTACCAATGCAGTGGCTTAGAACAACAATTGATTTAGTTCACAATTCTGCTGGGCAGTTCTTCTGGACTGTAGAGTCTTTAGGTATCTGCAATTAACTGATGGGTAAGCTAGGAACTGGTTGGCCTGGATGACCCCAACTCTGTGCCCGGAAGTTGTCTGGCTCTTGGCCAGAGGGCCTCTCTATCCTTTCCATGGCTCCTTTTTCTCCATCAGACTAGCTTGGACTTGTTCTCACATCAGCAGGGTTCTAAGAGGAGCAAGAGCAGAGGCTGTAAGAGCCATCCAGGCCCAGACTTGGGACGGGCACACTGTCGCTTCTACTTCACACAAAGCGAGTGACAATGCCAGCTCAGAATCAAGCGGCAGGGATGCCTGTTGAACAGCTGCTTCCTGTTACAGGCGTGGCTATCTGTAATGGGGTGGGGGAGCTCACATGCCCTTATGTATGGGTATATAAACCTTCATTAGAAATATACTTGCTCTCTCTCCTCCTCTCTTCTCCCATCTCCATGTGGACCACCAAGAGGGGCTGAGACACACAGAGCTGCAACAGAGCCCTGGAGACCCCTGTCAGCATTGGGATGTTTCCACTGCCACTGGATCCACAAGACTTTCCACCCTGTGATCATCCTGCATTTGGTGTCATTGCATGTGTTGCATGACAACCTCCCTTTTGTGCACTTCACAAGAGCCAACTTGAAGGAGGAGATCTCACATTGTCAGAGGTCACTTCCTCAAGAGGGAAATATGGGAGATGATGATCCACTGGAGGCTATACAACGCTGAGACAAGGCTGGGGCAAAGCAAAGGCCCTCCCTAGGCTTGAAAGGAAATCCTTGTTAAAAAAAGAAAAGAAAAGAAACAAAAGGAAATCCTTGCTGGAAAACTAAGCGAAGAGCAGCATAGGGGAACATCCACCTTTCGGAGGAGACACTGATAGTTGTGTTGAGAATCTCTAGGAATATATTTCTACCCACCCCTCTCTGTTCTCTGCCATGAACTAGACAGCATGATGACCTTGAATGCTGACCATGCAGGTAGCATGGCATAAAATCAGGGACTTCACCAGAAGGACTTAACATTGGGGTCCATTTGAATGAACTGAGACCGGCCCTCAAGTTGCCGGACCCTAGGGCTGAGGACTGAGGGGCGATTCCATGTGGGCAGCATGACCCTGGGAACTGTGGTCCTGTTATCTTCGCACCAACCTTTCATCCACATGACTCCATCCACTGGACTTTCACTTCACCTTTCTTCATCGTCGGTCTGCAGCTACAGGAGTCTAAAGAGCGTTCCAGCTGGCATTGGACTTGAGTTGGACTGGACTGGGTTGCCTTCTTGATATCTGATTACTTCTTGATATGAAGTTCCTTTTTATACATAAAAAAAGAAAAGAATCTGAGTTGATCTCTGGTGGCGTAGTGGTTGAGTGCGGGACTGCGGCCTACTGGGTTGCTGGTTCAAATCCAGCAGCCTCTCTCCAGGAGCAAGGCTGGGCCTCCCACTCCCACCAGAGGGCAGTGATCCCCTTCCCCCACCCCCACCCCCCAAAAAAAAGGAAAAGAAAAGAATCAAGCGACAGGGAAATAGACTCCAGTCATTATGATTTGCTTTGCAATCTGCCAAACTTCTACACGTGGAGTCCATCTGTCTGAAGGGAGCGGGTACAGTTGTTTAATCCAATAGTCACTGTTCCTTGATGATAGAATCTTGACTTCTATCTGGATTCAAAATAATGACTTTATTTCCTGGTATCCTCTGATGCTAAGGTAGCCTGTTTGGGTTCTGGCCCATGTTAAAGTCAATGAAGACTCAATGTCTTTCTCTCTATTTTCTTTCTACCTGCTGCTTGGAACCTGCGTGTAAAGGTTGGAGCATGGCAGCCATCGTAGATCAGAAGTCAATGCACAAAGGACATACGGTAGAAAGAGCCTAGGTTTTTAGGTGAGAATGAACTTGTCTCTTCTGTACGTCAACCCAAATTAACGAGAGACTTTCTTCCAAGCACAAGGAGCCCTGCTGATCTAGGGGTTATACATTGAGGCATCAATCTCAAGGTCGGCAGTTCAAAACCATCAGCTACTCTGTGGGAGAAAGATGGGGGGCTTTCTACTTCTGAGTTTATTCAACCTACAACGAGAAGGTCACACCCCAAATGATCTACTAATCCCAGTTAGGCTCTCCTGCGTGAAATTGAAAACACAGCTATCGGTGGCTAAGAGGGATCCAGGCTCTGATTGCTTTCTGCTCTACCATTCCTGCAATCCATCTCTATTCTCACAGTGCTCCATGGGCCAAGATGGATACCGGATGTCCTATCATGCCTGACACAAAAAGGAAGGAAAGAAGGAAGGAAGGAAGGAAGGAAAGAAAGAAGGAAGAAAGGAAGGAAGGAAGGAAGGGCTTAAAGATTTGGCTTCCCAACAGCTCAGTCTCCTTTAAAGAACTTCCCAGAAGCCCTGCTGAGTGACTTCTACTGACAGCTCATTGGCCATCTCTGGATGCAGGTGATTCTGGGAAATGCAGTCTTTTAGTTGGGTATAGTCCTACACTAAACCTGTTCCTGTCAAGTTGAGTGTGACGTGTAGGAACCTCATGTGTGTGACAGAAAAACTATACTACATAGAATTTCCTTTTCTTTTTAAAGATAGCTTATTTTATTATTTTGTTGTTGTGGAGCATGCGTGGGGTAGAGCAGGCTCCAGAAGTTTGTGGAAAAGTGAAATTACAGGGGGAAAAAGCCCACCAATTCAGCAGTTTAGGCATGTCTCATTCAGTGACATCGATTGCATTCTTCAGGCTGTACCAATTTTCACCCTTCTTTTCTCGTTGTTTTTCTCCCATCAGCACAGGTCACTCATCCCCAGGCTTCCTATCTCATCTTCTGAGTGGCTGCTGTCAATCAGAGCCCAAATAGAGGGTCCTTAAAAGAGCTCAAAGCTGACATTCTTGATGAGTTAAACTAATGAATGTGCTGTTTGGTTTAAAGATGAATTTAGGGAATATTTTTCATTTAAGGTTTAAAGATAATCTCAAGCTTAAGAGTTTCAGGGATTCTTTCATCCTCCAGAGCTCCAGAAATCTGGATTCCATGATGTAGTAGGTAGATAATTTTATGCCAGTTTAAATACTTAGGAGAGTGTGGAAGTGGCATCCAACATGTCAATCAGGTCACAGCGATGATGCCTCCTTGAGGAATGTGGCCGTTTTAGAAGAAGCTTCCCATCTCTCTCTGTAACTTTCCCTTCAGGTTTACTGGGTTTCTGTTACCAACTCTGAGAGCCATCTGTGCCCTACCATAATTCCACCAACTTTGGGTCCATGATCACTGCACCCACCTGTGATGGTCCTGCTTCTGGATTCACCACTCAGTGTCACTGGCATGCAGCTACCTTAGTCTGAAGAGGGCCTGCAGACCAGCACCAGACTTACAAACTTGAGTTGACCTGGGCTTCTTGATATTTAAGTACATCTTCTTAGGAAGCTCTTTCCTGTACATAGATGAGTGTCACTGGATTTGTTTCTCTAGACAACCCGGCCTAGCAACATGAGAATTTGAAACTCTGTCCTAGATTTTCTCTTCTCTGATCAACGTTCTTCTGTGGAACCCTTAGTTGAAATGTTCAGTAACAGAAGCTGGCGCCACCTAGTCCATCTAGCCTCATGGCATATGGCAAAAGAGACAATCGTGTATAAGACACTTAACCACACCCCCATTTCCTCCTCCTCTTCCTATCTCTCCTCGTTTCTCTGTACTCCAGGCAAATAGACACAAGTCATTGTGCCCCGGATGGTTACTTGAAAGCATTTAAGATTCTAGACACCCCTCAATGAACTAGGAGGTAGAACAGAAGCACTAAACATACAACCTTCAGCCTCCAACCAAAGAGATCATTTCCCACGATGCTGCTACTCTTTCATGATTATAAAGAGACACATCACACAACTTTTGTCAATTCAACTTTTAGCACAATTTATTGGCAGTGCTAAGGACAATCGGTTGTGCGACTCCGTCCTTCATCAATTTGATTTTTCTGTCACCATAAGCCAAAAACGGCTTTGCGACATAAGCAGCGACCCCTTGTCTCGTCCTGCCTGGTGAAAACACTTTGGCCTCTGTATAGTCCTGTCCCGGGGTCACTGACTTGTCTTACTCGGGATAGGGTCTTCAGTGACTATCATCTTGAGGAAGTAAATTGGCAGGCCTTTCTCCACAGTGCTGTTGGGTGGATTTGAACTTTGAACCTTCCAGTTAGTAGCTGGGGCATCAGCTATTAGTGCCATGACCCCCTGTGTGAATTGAGTTTCTGTCCAAAAGAAGGGGGAAATAGAGGTGCGATCAGTATCAAGAAGTCTTCATCAGCGCACTGAGTCACGGGAGACATTTTATTAAGAGCTGATGAGGAGCCAACAAAAAGTGCTGAGAAAAATGCCCATGTCTTTTAATTCCATGACCATGTTGAAACCCCCTCTTACTGATCTTTTTTTTAAAAAGACAACAGCAGGCATTGGTGAGGGTGTAAAGAAACCAGATCCCCCAAGCACTGCTGCCATGGCTGTGCCCCTCACTGCACAGCTCCTCACAAACATGAGCCGAGGGCACCCCCAGGCACCCGCAACCCCCATGCTGGACACACCCCCAGGGCACAAACAGACACCTGAACCCTGGTGACCCTTGGGCACCTTTCACAACACTACAAGCTGGAACAAACTGAAATGCTGCTTGGTAGAAGGAAGAACCAGTCAAATGGGGATTGTCCATACAATGGACCCTAACTCAGCCATGCAGAAAATGAAGTCCTGATGCGTGACCCAACATGGATGCCCCTGAGTGGGAAAGAGTGTCTGCTCTCACTCATATGAAGGAAGAACATACACAGAAACCTGAGGGTGCTCATCCGGTGGACTACAGAGCAAGTTCATAGACACTCATATGTGTATAAGAAAGAGCTTTATATCAAAGAGTAATTGCATATATAGTTTAAAATCCCAGCCCAGTTCAGATCGAGTCCACAAGTCCAGTATTAGCCCATGTATCTGATACCAGTCTACAAATTCCTCTTGAGACTCATGCAACACATGCAATGATGTCCAATGCAGGAAGATCACACGCCAGTGGATGGAAAGTCTCGTGGATGCAGTGATGGTAGCAGCATCTCAGCACGGGCATGAGTCTCCACATGGCTCCTCCAGCTCCAGGGCTCTGGCTCCATCAGCGCAGCTCCATCTGGCTTGTCATCAACAATCTCTTGCAGGGAGATGAAACAGAATGTGGTTCTGGCCTCCAGCAAGCTACTTATCTCCAAATGAAGCTATCATGTCCACAAGTTGATTGACAGGATAAACGCCACCCCTTCACTCATAGTAATCTCAAATCGACGCCAGATTATGTAACTACCACACTGAGTTATTGATAGTTACCAGGGGGAGGGCAAGAGGGGGCCAGCTGGAGGTGTGCTCCCTGGGGGCGGGCGCATTGAACGTGCATGCCTGGGAACAGAGCAGCTTGGAAATGCTAACAGTAGTGGTGAGACGACATTGCAAAGGTGGGCGTTGGGTTGGTGAAGGTTTTCGAGTCTATATTTGCACCACAATTACTAAATGAGAAGAGGAGACAGAGACATGGAGGGAGGGAGGGAAGGAGAGAGGAACAAGACCTATCAGTTTCCACCATTTCACACCATATGGACGAGCCTCGTTGGCACAGGGTGGAGCAAAAGGAGCCAGAATTTAGAGGGGACCACGCTGTTTATGACCCATTAGTGGTGATAAAAGAGTAGAACCACTCTCTGAGGGTCAGTGACCAGAAGGCATGAAGGGGCCACCCGAGGAGCGGGAGACCTGGTGACACTGTCTAGGAAGTAAGCACTTGCTAATCCCAAGGTTGGTGGTTCAAACCCACCAACTGCTCCCTAGGAGAAGTAGGAGGCTATCTGTTCCCATATAGATTTACAAGAGCCCGAGTGGAGCCGGCCCAGTGTTGGACTGCTCACTGCAAGGCTGCTGGTTCAAACCTCTCAGTTGCTTCTCAGGTGAAAGACAAGGTTGTCTGCTCGCACGAAGAGTTGTAGCCTTAGAAAGGCAGTCTAGGGTTGCTGCTTTGAGTCAGAATGGACTTGCTGGCAGTGGGCTTTGGTTTTACTGAACATTAATATATTTTATTGCGTATACATTATGTTTCAAAACACATGCCCTCTAGGGCTTTATCAATGTTACATTTAGGAACCCCAATGGTAGAGTAGGATACTCCTTGCTCATCGAAAGGTTGATGGTTCGAATCCACCAGCTGCTCGGTAAGAGACAGATGAGACACTCTGCTTCTGTAAAGAGTTATAGTCTGAGAAGCCCTAGGGCTATGTCTACTCTATACTCTGTCCCCCAGTGCTGTGAGCTGGAATGGATTCCACAGAGCTGGACTGTGTGTGTGTGTGTGTGTGTGTGTGTGTGTGTTTTCTAGGAAAGAAAATGAATGTTAAACAAAGAAATGAAATCTCTTTGTCCCCACCCCCACTTTCTGGGAGGGGGAAACATTAGAACAATTAGTTTTGCAAATTTCTTCCTTAAAGTCAAGCTCAAGCTTCTTTCTTATAACAGATTCTGCAGTCACAGACCCCCAATCACCCTCCCCTGGGTGGCCCCCACAAGCAAGTGTGCTCTCTCTCTCCTCGGAACACCCGTGTCCCTCCAACCCTTCTCTCTGACTCCAGGAAGCTCCTTCCTTCGCAGGTGCCCAGTCCCTGTGAGTGGAATGGCTGATAATACACGTCTTCACTGCCCATGTGGTAAAGCTGTATTCCACCCATTCATTACCATCAGCTTGATGCACTAAGGCAGGGGTTCTCAAACTTTTAAAACACTGTCCCTTAGACAATTGGAGGGTCAGACTATAGTTAAAAAACAAAACAACAACAACAACAAAAATTATGAACAAATTCACTGTGGGCCTGGGATGAGTCGACTGCTAAACAGGACAACAGCGGTGGCAAAAAATGCCTGATGGGCCCAATAAATGTCTTTGGCAGGTCGCATGTGGCCTGCCAGCAATAGTTTAAGGACCCCTGCACTAGGGTATGAGAGGGAAAGAGGCTCCCAGACCGGTCCACAATATGACCAGAGCCTGCAAACAACAGAACTGGATATGGAGAAAGGAGATTAGCCCTAAGGAGAGCAAATCATGGCAGGCTTCCTGGAGCAGGTGACACGGTGACCTGGATGTTGAAGCCTGGGTGGAGATTTGCTACCGGCTGGAAATGATGGGGTGGGAAGAAGTAGCAGGGAGGGAAGCAGCGTGTGGCTGTGTGTCTGCAGGCTGAGTGTCTCCAGCTGGTGTGGGGGCAGAAGGAAGCACGAAGGCCCAGGAGGAAGCAGACTCTTCCTGCAGCGCTACAATGGGTCTGCCTGGGGAGAGTGAAGCCCCAGGGGCTGCCCCGTGCCTGGCTGCTACCCTGCATGCAGGGCTGGGTGGGCTGGGTCTCCCAGAAGCCCACATCTCTCCCTCCCTCTCTCCTCCTCTCAACTTCTCACGCAGCA
Organism: Nesogale talazaci; assembly: GCA_004026705.1. Classification (NCBI taxonomy): domain Eukaryota; kingdom Metazoa; phylum Chordata; class Mammalia; order Afrosoricida; family Tenrecidae; genus Nesogale; species Nesogale talazaci. Next base: position 126,250 of record PVJH01004186.1, read on the forward strand.
GTCCCGAAATGACACCAGGAGCAGCTGCTTAAGCAATTTTGCCAATTAATGGGTCTCTGAAATTAAACCGCCTACGCAGTCTGGATGAGCCTTCTCCAGGAGGGATTTCGGCTATTGTCTTCATGATAATCAGCCTTGACTTGCCTTCACACACATTAATAAGAAAGCGCAGGCATCAGGAGAGATGCCCTTTCCCGGGGAATATGGACAATATCGTAATGAGGCTCCTGGAGAGGGAGGCGGAGGCAGCTTGCTGCACGCGCCATAGAAGCTGGGGCGGCCTCTGAAGGCAGGCTGTGGGCCAACAGTCAAGGAGTCTCCGTGTCGGGGGCCCAGACGGGCTGCAGCAGCCCCCCTGGGGTAGGTGGGGGGGAGGAAGGACAGCAGATTGGGAAGAGCTATCAGTGGGGCTCAGAGGATTGACCCAACTTGCTCAACATGATGGCAAGTAAGTGGTGGGGTTGGAATTGGAACTCAGACTCCTATGACACCCCCTCCCCCCATCTGCCGCCTTCCCTCCCCTGGGTCCCACACATGCACACACTGTACTGGATTCCATGGGGCAAGTTCCCTCCATTGGCTGGGACCAACCCAAACCAGTCCCCTGCCATGGGACCCTATAGGAAAGACAGTGGAACTGACCCCGTGGTTTTCCAAGGCTGTCACTCTTTCCAGAAGCAGACAGTCTCATCTTTCTCCCATCTTTCTCCGTGGAAGGTTTGAACGGCTGACCTTGGGATGCGCAGCCCGACAGCCCGACGCTGGGCTCCCCAGGGTACCTTTTTAGTTGCTATGAGTTTGTTTCCGTGCATGGAGACTATGAGCGCAGAGTGCTCCTGCACTCCCTTCCTCATCGTTTGGCACCTGAACCCCTTGTTGTGGTCAGTACCCCAGCGAAGGGGCTTCCTCGCTGGTGCTGGCACGGATGTTTCGGGAGAGTTCAGTGCAGTGTGAGGTGGGCAGTGGTCTCTACATGCGGGCTGTTATGGCTGTTCGGGCGGGGAGAGAGTTGCAAGGAGATGTGGAGGAGGAGAGGGAAAAGAGGCAGAGGAGGACGTGCGGCAGCTACACAATCTGTGGTCAATTTGCGACTCAGAGTGAAGGGGTGGTGTCTAGCCTGCCAATCAGGTCACAGCTTGATGACCTCACTTGGAGGCACTACGGAGATAAAGAGCTCCCTGGGGGCAGGACACACACTCACTCTCTGTGAGTCATTGCTGTGGAGAAGGCACATGGAGTTGTGCTGGAGCTCTGAAGCCGGCGGAGCCACGCGGAAGAGTCCTGCCAGTGCTGAGATGCCTCTACCACCACTGGATCCACAAGAACCACTAGCCTGTGATCATCCTGCATTTGGTGTCATTGCATGTGGGTGAGTCTGAAGGGAACTTTATAGATCAGTATCAGACATATGGGCTAATATCTATCGGACTTATGGACCTGATTTGGACTGGGCTGGGATTTTTTTCTCAATATTCAACTGCTCTTGCATATTAAGCTCTTTCTTAAACATATATGAGTCTCTCTGGATTTGTTTCTCGAGTCTACCCAGACTAATACAGAAGGAAAGACCCAGCATCCTTCCTAGTGGGATCACAAGGTATTATGTGCTTACTGCCTGCCCAGCAGGAAGCTCTGGTGGTCCCGTGGTAAGTGCTTGGCTACTAACCAGTAGGCCCTTCTGTGGAGGTTTGCAGCCTGGGAAACCCTGTGGGGCAGTTCTACTCTGTAGTCCAAGAAGGGTCACTACAAGTTGGAATGGATTCCTCAGTGATGGGTGGGGGTTCATTTGTGTGTCTGCAGCATCCCTGCTTGTGCAGCTCCGAGGCAGAGCCAGGCAGCACACCCCTGTGCATGAGTGCTATGCAGCAGGTGGAGGACCCACCATGAGACAGACCCCTTGCACGGAGTGACCACCATGCTGGGTTCCTGGGTTCTCAAGTAGCTCAGTGAGGACTAGACACGCAAGCCCCGACTGGGAGCCAGGCGCAGCTCCGGACAAGGTGCCACAGAGGAGAGCCAGCAGGCTAGCTAGCAAGGGGACCAGAAGGAAGCCTGGTGGCAATTTGAATCCGCCCAGCCTGCACACAGGAGAACAGCCTGGTGCTCTGCTTCTGGGCACATCACAGCCTAAAAAACCCTACAGGTTAGCTGTCCTCCATGACACATGGTCACTCTGAGTCCAATTGGATGCCATGGCACCCAACAGCATGGGGCCATATCCATGTGCTCTCCCTGACCACAGCTTCCAGGCCAATACTTACGGCTAGACATGGGCCGTTCTTACTTAAGTGGCCCATGCCTCGGTGTCTCTCCCCCATCTGCTCTCCTTTCTTTCTTTCTCTTGAAATTCCTAACGGTTATGTCCGGATGATAATCTTTGGGGGGAGGGGGGGGCATCACTGGCCTCTGGTGGTCATGGGAGCTACCCAGTGCTGTTCCTGAGAACTGCCACTGGATTGGAACCGCTAAGCCCATGGGCCACAGTCCCGCACTCAACCACTTACGCCACAGGAGCTCAGCCCCCCACCCCCACCCCGCCGATGATACTCTTTAAACCTGAAACTCAGGCAATAATTTAGCTCAGATAATGAAAATTATCTCCCCAGAGCACTAGGCTCCTTTAAGGACTACACACATGGGATTAAATTGGCAACGGCAACTAGAAAGGTTAGATAAGATTCTAGGGGCTGGTGAGCTTATGGTAACGAAGCAGAAGAGGCAGCCGAGATGGAATGCAACTCAAAGAATGCAATCCATGTCCCCAAAATATACTTGTAGGAACTTGGGCGGGGGATCCTAGCAGGACAATTATGTTTGGAATTTAAATACTCCAATCTTCCAATAGTGTAAAGCAAAATATAATGGTACCATGCCTGTGCTAAATAAAGAACATAGCATATAGAGCTAAATCTGTGCTGCTTTTTCTCTTAAAAATCTATTTACTTGTTTTCTTCTTCTGTGTGCTTGTGTACATGCAGTCGTTGTGGCGGGGTTTAGGCATTTCCTCTGGGTTTGTTTTTGCCTCAATAACTTCAAAACAGGGTTTTCACTTCAAGGTCCTGGCTAAGCCAGAAGTGAGGACCACAGTCTCACATTGGCAACCATCTTTTATGACAGAGGACAGCACCAGCATCAATATCCTTCCCATCCCCATCCCACTCATCTTCATCTGTGTGCTGAACTACCAAAAGAGCCCTGGGAGTGCGGTGGTTACGTGCTCAGCTG
>PVJH01004187.1:0-129473 GCA_004026705.1 Nesogale talazaci
GTGGGCCGCTTTCCATCAGAGTGGCAGTGAGTTGGGGTTTGTTTTATTTTTAATATCTGAGCACAGCCAGACCAGAAACATATTGACTTGCCTTTTAAAAAAACAAAGCCGGGGCTGAGCCCCGGTGGCATAGTGGTTGTGCGCGGGACTGCGGCCCACTGGGATGGAGGTTCGATTCCAGCTCCACGGAGCAAAGGCTGGGCCTCCTACTCCCACCACCTGAGGGCAGTGATGCCCAAAACAAAAACAACAACAACAACAATAACAACAACAACAAAGCCAAACAATAAAATCTTCACTACAGTGACCATCCCAACTTCTACTGGTACTTCCTAAGGTCTAATCAAAGAGCCCTGGTGGATCAGTGGTCATGTATCCGACTGCTAAACACAGGGTCACCGCAAGCCACTCCTCAGGAGAGAGTCTCAGGAACTCCCTGAAGGAATTCCACAGGAAATCCTCTATGGTCACTGTGGGTCAGAAGCAACTTGATGGCAGGGTGTGCTTGGTTTAGTTAGTTTGTTTCTTCTTTTATCTTTCCATTTTTTGGGTTTAGCTTGTTTTAAGGTACAGTTATGGACTCAAAGATAAACAGGCAGCGTTTTGTTCTACGGTACACAGGGCGTCTCTGGGCTGGGACCAACTCCGCGGCCAAAGGCATCCTCTCCCAGTGGAGAACATCCAGATGCAGTGGTGGAGTCCCTGGTCCGGGCCACAGAGCCGACACCAGACCACTGGTATGTTGCTGCCTCGAGAATCAGGAGCCCCTGAGCAGGCCTCAGCCAACCAGATCGCCCTCAAGCCCACTCCATGCTGACAACAGCCATCCTGGAGATGTTGCGGATGCCCAGTGGACCCCGGGGTTCTCAAGGCTGTGACCTCTCAAAGGAGCCCTGGAATGAAGTGGTTCCCTATGGACCTGCTAAGCGTAAGGTCAGCAGTTCGAACCCAGCAGCAGCAACGTGGGAGAAAGATGAGGCTGTCTGTTCCTGTAAAGATTTTACAGCCTCAGAAACCTTCCAGGGCAGAATCTGTCCTGCAGGGCTTCTAGGGGTCAGAATGAACTCCATGGCAGTGAGCAACAAGTCCGTGCCGACTCACGGTGACCCCGCAGGGCAGGGCATCTGTGGGTCTCCAACCCCGAAACTCTTTACGGATGAAGAAAGCTTTTCTCCTGCAGAGTGGCTGGCAGTTTCAAACTGCCTAACTTGTGATTAACAGCCCAGCAAGGAACCACAACAACACCAGGGCTCCCGTCAGGCAGTCTAAAAACAAACAACCAACCAAACGAATTCACTGCCATGGAATCAAATCTGACTCATCCATTATACAAATAGGAGGGGGCTTCAGAGACTCTGGGAAAAATAAATGAAATATAACAGACTTCCCCCACATTTTCCTGAAAATCCATCTCTGCCGCCCCTGCCTCACCCCAGCCCCAGTCCACCAACAGATACCAAAGACCCAGGAGAGGAAAGCCTGTGTCCAGGGTGGTGGGAGAAATGCCCTTTCCAGATCCCATAAAGCAGGGGAACCTATCATGACCCCCCAACTTGGAGCATCTATGGACATGCATGGATTTTTAGAGCCAGGCAGTTCTGCCAGGGGCAGGAGAGCTTCCCCCTTGGGAAGATGCTCAGGAGATGGAAGGGCCTGTGGCCCAGGGCATAGCTACCTGCAGCTGGTCCCGGGGGAGGCCTAGTCCGGTGTCATAAAAGACGGCGAGGTAGTAGGAGGCTTTGTGGAAGCCGCAGCAGCTGGAGCCTTTCAGCCAGGGAAGGACAGAGGAGATGTAGTCAAGCCCAGCCGTGCTGGTGAGTCTCTTGACGGCCGCCTCAAACATCTTCCCACCGATTTCTAACATGAATTCATCCGCATTTCTTGGCACTGTAAATAACACAATTCAGACTCCACAAAATTAATTACCACACGATCGACACGGCCCCGGGAAGAAGAGGGGGAAGCCAATTAAAGGGCCTGAGTTATTGATACGGCTGAGCCTGCAGAGCCGGGAGATAGACCACCTTCCGGGGAGATAAATTAAACCCTTTGGGGATGCCAGGATGTCACTCTGTAAATAGCTTTTTTCCTCTGGCACTAACTGACAGCCCCGTGTCCCTGGAGAATGCATGTGCTTTTAAAGCAAAGGGAGCGGTCTCTGGGGAGTAATTTACCCGGCAAAACTCATGGCCCAAGCAGGTCTGTGGGGAAAACTTTGGTTTCTTTCTGGAACGGTTTGAGAGGAATGGACTTTATGTCCGAAATAGTTCCTAGATGCGGCCGGAAAAGCTGAACAGAAGGGTTTGGTTCTGAGCTGCTTCAGCCTCCGTACCCCCTCCAGCTTCCCCGTGGGCATCTACACCAAACCCCAAACCAAACTCATGCCGCCAAGTCGATGCTGACTCTCAGCGGCCGCCCCCATGTGTTTCGGAGACTGTCACTCTTCCCCAGAGTAGGCAGCCCTGTCTTTTCCCCTTAGAGTGTCTGGTGGTCTGGAACTGCTGGCTTTGATGGTAGTGGCCCTGTTCAGAACCACAGCACCACCCTGGCCAGAAACCTATTTCCTTCCATCGCTTTAAGCTAGAATGACACTTCTTGCATACCCCTTTCACGTGACCGTCTCTTTCATCGAAAACCTGGTAAACACCTAAGTCCCAATCCTGGGCTTGTTCCCTGCAGCCCTGTCTCCTAAGTCTCAAGTCGTTGAACATCTCGTCTTGTCTGCAGCTGTCATTGTCCTTCATTGCTCACCGGGTCAAAGAAGGCCCAGGTTCGATCCCACCATGGCACCGTCCACTGGCCCCAAAGTCTGTCCTGCCTCGTGGCACAGGTTTTGCTGTGAAGCCAGATTGCTCAGTGTGGTCCTTCTCATCACGGTGCTGCCACTCCCACCGGAGTGGGACACGCTGACAGAGTGTCAGAGGCAGACAGAGTGTGTGTCACGCTGAGAGAGGGGATCGGTCCTTTTGGGGTGCCACTCCCCAGGTGGTAAGGAAGCACCATCTTAGAAGCAGGAGCAGAGAAGGAGACCAGGAGACAGAACAGACAGGCAGGGCTCAGTTGATGGGCTTTGAGACAGCATGGCAGGCAGTTTCCTGGTCCAGGGAGGCAGAGAGAGGGACCATGGCTGAGCGCAGCCTGAGGACTGGAGTGGGACTTGGCTGCTGGCTGAGAGAAGCGTTTCTGTGGACCGTAGACTGCCCCTTAATGTTTCATGATCCTGACTCCTGTTTTATGGCCCCACGAAGGCCCCTAATGAGCCTCGATCACTGAGAGCATTGTCTGTGAGTTCGATATCCTGGTAGGAGAGTTGGTGTCAGAAGGGGGGAATCCAGGGTAGAGACATGCCTGACACCTCTGCTTTGTGGCCATCAGGTCTCAGACAAATGTGGTGACAATTTTCCTCCTCCTGAGGCCCAAGGAGGTCACATGCAGCCTCCCCCCCACCTACCCCCAGAGCCATTTTTCAGGTTGTTCTTTACACTTTAGGAGACAAGGTCAACTGACCTCAGACTGCCATTTCGCCTGCCTATGAATGTTATGTGCAGTCAGAAGGTTCCTGAGAAGCCAGGATGACAAGACTCTGCTCATGAACTTTCGGACGTGCTGTCAGGAGAGACCAGTCCCTGGAGAAGGACGCCGTGCTCGGTGAAGCAGAGGGGTGGCTGACAGGGGAAGGCCCTCCCAGAGACGATGGGCATGGAGGCCACAACAATGGGCTCCAAGCCAAGAACCACTGTGAGGCTGAACCTGGTCCTGAAGCCGTTTGTTAATGAGTCGCTATCGATTCAGTCATACTTAACAATAGCAACAACAACAACAACAACAGTGGTGAAATCTAACACCTATCTTGTATTTCCTTCGTGCTCATCAACTTTTAAAAACACAAGGGAAAGTGTTAAGGGGGAACCCCAAGAAACTCAGACTGAACAATCTCCACCAAGGTACGCGCCGAGAAGACTTTTTACCAGGAAAACTTAGGGGTGGGCGGGGATTTGAGACGGGCTGTCCTAAGGACTAAACTGAACTCCCTTCAAAAGAGGAGAGAAGTGTTGCTGCCCTCAGCTCTGGTACCGATGACGGTGATCTGTGTTAGGAGAGTCTATGAAGATGCAAGTCAAATAAACAGGTCTGTCTTAATAGAATCTGAATGGGGTCCTTGTAGAAACGGGAGAGACACGCACATGGTCATGCACAGAAAGAAGGCAGCGTGGGAGAGAAGAAGCAGGAATGAGGTGAAGATATTGCAAGCCAAGGAGAACAAGGCCTCCCAAAGCTGGGAAAGATGGGGAAATTCTAGAGCAGAGGTTCCCAGACTTATTGGGCCCACCAAACTGCCTTTCAAGACAGAAAATCATTCAGCACTTCCCAGAAATGAAACACGTTGGTGCCATCGAGACCATACCTCTGGATAAAGTGCTTCACTGCAATTGGGTGGATTCAGACTCATAGCTCGTGGTCAGGCATTGGGTTGCTAACCACAGGGTCAGAGGTTCTAAACTCCAAGCCACTCCTCAGAAGAAAGATGAGGCTTTTAAATCCCATAAAGACTTAGACTCAGAAACTCACAGGGCCAGGTCTACTCTGTCCTACAGAGTGACTGCTGAGTCAGATAAAGTGTAGCTATCTGCTTTTGCAGCACCCACCCTACCTCCCCACACCAATCTCCCCAGCACTTTTCCAGTGGGTGGTATCACCCATTTGGGAAACAAGGCAAGATAGGCAGCAGAGAGAATATGGCACTGCCCATCCCCTGAATTTGAACTTTTCGCTGTCGGCATGCAGGGAAGAATTCTTTTCTAAAACAGAAACTGTGGCAGCTCCTTGTCAAAAGTCTAATGGAGCAGCTTTTCCGAAAACAAGATCAGACACCACCTCTTCCCCAGGCATTGTTTAATAGCGAAGCTCACATGTTTACACATCTGGGGTGTGCTTTCTGGATCCTCCTTTCACATACAGGATTGTTCATCGATGCATCTTCCCCTAAAACATACCCTACAAGAAAGAATATCCCCCTTGCTCCCCAAGCATTGCCATCTTGTGCCAGTAGGACGGGGTAGACCATTTCTGAGACTCTCACTCTCTACAGGAGAAGAAAGCCTCTTCTTTCTTGGGTTTGAACTGTTGACCTTGTGGTTAGCAGCCCAGCACAAAACCCACTGTACCCCGGGACCTCTTCCCCAAATGGGTAGGGGACGCTGTTGTAGATTCTGATCCACAGCTTTCTGGTTTCTGAAGGAATCACCTATCATTTCCAGCCCTCTGATGCCTTCTCACACCTGGGTGGCGCTTTATCCTACACTTTTTCTGTACACTCTCCTCTATTTGAGACTCCAGCTAGTCTCCAGGAGCTTTGAGAGAAGCAGTCAGTGGAGGTGAACAACCTTGCGCATACCTCACTGCCCATCCACCGGGACCCACCTGGATAAACATCGCCCTGCCCACCAGCAACCTGGGCGACTCTCTGTGATGTTTAACCGTCCCATCAGCCACTAGCCAGCACAAGTGCCTTCTCCACCATCCTCAGTATGCACCACAGCGCTCTGAGGACATTACAAAATAAACTCGACTCTGTCATTCCGAGATTTACTTTTAAAAAGGTGCTTCTCTCTGCAGCCAAGCAACATTAGCATCTTGTTAGTGAATCGAACCTTGCCTCACCGAATCTGACAGACAGCGATGATGAAGACGGTGTTCCGCAGGAGGTCCCGCAGAGCCCAGCTTGGTGCCCTCCCTCTGAGGAAGAGAGACTCCAAAGCCAAGGAAATGTCCCTGTGAAAACCTGCCTGCTACCGAGACCGGCACATAACTCCAGAAACCGTTATCCAGGCAGTCTGATCGTCAGGAAACAGCACACCAAGGAGGGATGCTTCTCAGAGCTGACCCTCCCTGCCACACTGCGTGGCTGACTGGACCACAGACGTAAAGGGCCTTCTGGTTTGCCCGTGAAAATTCCTCGCACCGCCCCAATTCTGGCCAGCCAGGATTTACCCAGAGAAAGAAAAGGAAGCTTTTCCTGCAAGAGTGAAGATGAGAAAAAACACTGTCGTTCAAGGTTGCGTGGCACTGGTCTGAACTCCCACAGTACCACCCAGGCCATGCCACACTGTCAAACCGGCACATTGAAAATCTGCTCAGATGAAACTGTTCACACCGTCCATCTGGTTTAGCATGTTCATATATATGGGTTTTTTTTCCTTTTTCTGTGGCTGATCTGTAACTAATAACACACCATATTTCTGGAAATGGATAGTATAATGAAGCCAGAACTGAACTAAATGGGAGGAGATTCCATCTCCTATTCCCACCAATTCCCAGCCCAACTGATGATCTTTGGGGGTCCCTGGGTGGTACAAACTTCTAGCATGCAGGCCTGAGAAACAGAACAATGAAGTGCTTCAAGACCACCCCAGAGCCCTGGCAATATAATTCTGAAACATTAAACAAACAAACTTGCTGTCATTGAGTCAACTGGGCCCTACAGGACGAGATAAACTTGTCCTGTGAGTGTCACAGACTGTAATTCTTTACAAGAGTAGAAGGCTCCACTATATCTCTTAATAGCCAGGCATCATTAGCTTTCTTCACTACATTTGCTTATGCACACATTTGCCTTCAGAAATCATATCAAGGTGGGCACACATGATATGATTTTTTTAATTGTTCTTTGATGCCTGATAACAGCCCTTCCACCCCTCATGGTCACACAGCTGGTGTGATGCTTCCTTGTGGGTTTTGCTGCTTCTGAGCCAGACGACCAGCTGTTTTCCTTTAAGCCCTTAAGACCTCAGACACTATACCTTTTAATAGCCAGGCACTGTCATCTTTGTTCACCACTTTTGCTTATGCATACATCTGTCTTCAGTGATCGTGTCAGGAAGGTGAGTATCACGGAATGCCAACTTAGTAAAACAAAGTGTTCTTGCACTGAGGGAGTACTTCAGTGGAGACCCAATGTCCATCTGCTGCCTTAATACTAACCCTATAAATATATGCACGTATATCTATTTCCCATAATCATATATAAATACATTTAAGTACATGCCTGTGTTAGGCCTCTATAAATGCCCTTTGCTTCTGTTATTTTCCCTCTATTTTCTTTTACTTTCCTCTTGTCCAATTATCATGCTCAGCCTTCATTTGGGTTTCAGTAGTTTTTCTCCATTACATTAACCTTGATCAACCCATACCAGACCTCTCACATCCTTATTGCCAGTGATTGAATCACTAGTTGTTCCCTTATCCCTGGTGCAGTAGAAAGGGGAAACCAGTCATAAGGATCTACATATAACCTCCTCCTTGGGATATGGTCAACAGGGAAGTGGGTGAAGGGAGACAACAGACAGTGTAATATATCACATAATAATAATTTATAAATTATCAAGGGTTCATGAGGGAGAGGGGGTTGGAGAGGGAGAGGAAAACAAGGAGCTGATTCCAAGGGCTTAAGTAGAAAACAAATGTTTTGAGACTATGCAGACAACAAATGTACAAATGTGCTTGACATACAATGGATGGATGGATGCATTGTGATGAGAGTTATAGGAGCCCCCAATGAAGTGATTAAAAATAATAAAACAAATCCACTGACACTGAGTTGAAGTCAATTTAGTGTAATCTCATAAGGTTTCCAAAGCCTTGAATGTTCATGAACAGACACTACATCTTTCATCCATGGAGTAACCACCAGTGGGCTCAAATGGCTGACCCCTCAGCAGTCAATCAATCAATCAAATGTTCAAGTGGGGGGGAAAAAGAGTAGAAACCTCCATTGTTCTCCCTGAGAGGAGCTGGGGGTTTTGAACTGCTACCTTGAGGTTCTCAGCCCAGCACCAGCCATCACCAGCCATTGAAAACTTGATGGCGTCCACAGCTTCACCTCGGACTCACTCGGAATCTCCAGGATTCAGTTCAGCATTTCCTTTGTCCAAGTTTGAAAGCAGCCCAGCCATGGTTTCTTTTGCTCCATTTTATGTGTTCACCATCATGCCCGCCGTGTGCTCATCACGGAAAGAGAGGGAAACATGCACGGGAGGCGGAAGCCTTGAGGGAGGCCCTACACAGAGGTGCAGCCCTCAGGAGGAAGACATGCAGTCCTTAGGAAAGATACAGGGACTTCAAGCAGGAAAGGACCTCCTAATCCCAAGCTTCCAAAAGCTATAAGCCAAAGCAGAAGTTTGGAAAGGGGAAAGAGCAGGGGGTGGGGGGCAGAATGAAAGGAGAAAATGTCTTTTTAATTTAAATGGAAGGATTTTCACTAACAAGTTTACTGGCTTGAAAACAAAACAAAAAAACACCATGAAATTAGCTCATTTGCATGCTGATCTGGGCAGCCCTTAGGGCCCAAAGGAAATGGATTGTGGTTTTTCGCGATGTGCACTTTCCTATTATATACAAGTCACATCTTCTGTCCCTCCCCCGCTTTTTTACCCTTCCTCCCTCTCCCACCCCCTCTCTCCTCCTCACTCACTTCCTTCTTTTCAAATCGCCCTCCGTGATTCTCTGCATCAGAAAATGATGAGCTGTTCTTTTTTTCTCCTTTGTACTTCTGTGCATTTAAATAGCAAACTACAACGCACGGATGCATGCGCTCTTAAATCAATGTTTAAAATCATAATAATGAAGAGGGCGGTTCTTCAACACACAACAGTGAAATGAACTCTTTGGTAACAAGCCTGCTGGTGGAGGAGCAGACGAAACGGTGTAGCTCTGCTTCCCAAAAGGTCGGCAGTTCAAGCCTCCCCGTCTCTCCGCAGCTTCATGCAAAAGTTCACATCCTCCAAAACCCTACCAGGCCCTTCTTGCCTGTCCTCCAGCTTTGTTAGGAGTCGGAGAGGATGCCAGGGCAGCTAACTTAGGTTTGGGCGGGGAGTGGGGGAATAAGCCACACTCGTCAGAAGCCAAAAGAAGTAAAATGGAGCATACATTAGAGGATTGTTCATGCTCACAGAATGCAAGTCCTTGGCATTTGGTACCCACCCCCACCCCCACCCCCTACACACACGCAGCTCTCCACATCCTGGGGCCACCATCAGGTGCTGGCCCTGCAGGGACAACACAGATGGCATCTACCCGGCAGCCCTCTGACCAGGCTCCTTGCAGGAACCAGAGCTGGCATTTGGAATTCCGAAGCCACAGGCATTGGTTCACAGGTGGCTGATCCGGATGAAAGGACTGAAGGGATTACGCAGTTCTGGCCCCCGGGGCAGGTGTCTGTAGGGGTGTGCTGGCTAGTTCCCTGTTCCTCCCACCTGTCTTCCCCTCCCTCCTGTCCCGCCACCACCACCTACCTATCCTTCACCTGGCAGACCTCTGACCTTTGCCCTGTCGATCTGCCTCGTCACTTTGGGAGCCCTGGTTACACTGGAACCACAGGGTGGGCAGTTTGAAACCACCAGCAACCCCTTTGGAAAAAGACAGGAAAGAGTTACAGTCCCAGGAACTCACTGGGGCAGTTCTACCCGGCCCTACGACGTCACTGTGAGTCAGTCCTGAATCGATGGCAGGGAGTCTGGTCTTTTGGTTTGGGGTCTCTGGGGTGGGTCCTTGCTCATGCCGCCCAGCCATCACCAGGTCTGCAGTCCTGTCTGGCATCACCACCCCGTCAGTCCCTGGGGGCTGCGTCCCCATCAACGTTGCCCTCTGAAAAGCAGACAAAACCCAAACCAAAGTGATTCTGACCCACGTCCACCCTGTGTGCGACAGTCAAAGGCAGCGTTATATGGGGGCTTCCGGTCTGTAAAGATTTTAAGGCAACTGATAGCCAGGCCTTTCTTCCTAGTCACTGCTGGATGGCTTTGGACCTCCAACCTATCACTTAGAAATCAAACACCAACAGCTTGCGCTACCCAGAGGCCCAGTCAAAGGGGTCTTTGAATTCAAAGACTTTTCAGACAAAGAAGGTATGATAGAAGAGTGAATAAAAACTTTAAAAAATCCCCAACAAAACAGAAATAGCTGCTGGCATAATTGTTGTCATAAGAAGTGTGCGTGCAAAACTGCCACATTAGCAAGAGAAAAAGTCCAAAGGCTAACAGGATGGTTTCTATGTCCCAGAGTACAGGTGCTTCCTGGGAAATCGAAATCGGGGATAGCCAATCAGAACGGTCGTCTGTATCCCTAAAAGTGATAGCCAATCAGAACAGCCCTCCTCTTTTTCACTCCCCTCTGCTTTCCCAAGCGCAGCGTCTGTCTCCAGAGTCTGGCCTCTCCTGACAACCTGTCCAAAGTACGCGAGACAAAGCCTCTCCAGGCTGGCCTCTGCGGAGCATTCCAGCATGCTGTCCGTCTGCTAAGACAGATCTGTACAACCTTGCGGTGCTCCGGGATCCTGCCAAGAGACATCATCAGTGACACCATTCCAACGCATCCATTCTTCTTCCGTCTTGCTTGTTGTGCATTCAACTTTCAGGGGCGTATGGGGCGATAGAGAACACCCAGGGCGGAACCCCCTGAAAACCATACTTACTGCCACTGGGTTTGTTGACTCACAACAAACACCCCTTTTCCCGGGGAGCTGGCAGCCCCACCTTCCTCCCCCGGCACGCTGGGTGGGTTTGAACTGCCGATCTTGAGAGCAGCGGTTGGTGCAGTGCCCGTGCAGCCGCGGAGGACCCGGGAGCCCAGCCTGGCAATCGCAATGCAGAGCAGGGCCTCTGGCACGCCGGCAGGCAGCAGCCAAATCGAGATGCACAGCAGGTGGAGCCCCAAGGAGCACTGCCACCTTCAATTCCAAAGGATGCCAACAGACCGCGGGGGGAGCGGGGCCTGTTAGATTTGAGGGGGAGCACCGGTGGGACGCTGTGCTTTCCATCGGATCAGCATGTCGGCTGTCGGCGTTTAACCAGCGCTGCCGCCTCAGCAGCCCCGGGCTCTCGGGGGAGAGGTGTGTGGGCTGGCTCCAGCTCTTCCCCGGGAGCTGCCCCGGGGCCCAGCACCGTCAGTGCGGAGGTACCCAAGACATGGGGGCCCAACGGGTTGGCACGTACGCTGGAGCTGTTTGACACCTGCACCCGCCGGAAGAGGAAGGCGTGAGGATAATGGGGGAGGGAGGGGATGTGAAGGAAGCGGAATCCTAATCAGGTGCTGATGAGACTGCAGGACCGGGCAGCCACTGTGGAAGAGAGTTTGGCAGATCCTCAAACGTTCCTCGTAGATCCACCACGTGAGCCAGCAGTTCCACTCCTCTGAACATGCCCAGGAGACCTGAGAGCAATCCTGCCAAAGGGGACCTGTGCAGGAGCGTCCATGGCAGCTCTGGTCCCAGTGGCGCACAGGAGGGGCAGCCTCAAAGACACTCGCACCAAACTCGCTGCCCCTGTGGGCTTCTGAGACTGTAAATCATGATAGGAGTCGAAAGTCTCATCTTTCTCCTGCAGAGGGGTGGGTGGTTTCGAACCGCTGACCTGGCAGTTAGCAAGCCGACGTGTCACCAACTACGCCACCCAAGCTGTTGAGAGCAAGTGATGTGCACCACCCAGGGCCCTCAAGTCCATGCTGGTGGTCAGCAGCTCCATGCACAGCCCACTGCACCACCAGAAGCATACCGTCACACAATGACATCATGAGGACTGATCAAGTCCTGGTCTGGGATAACACAGTGGTGGTTGCTGTTAGGCGTCATGTATTTTCCACTCCTAGAGACCCTGTGTACATGAGAACGAAACGCTGCCTGGTCCTGTGACAGCCTCACAACAGGTCTTCTGTTTGGGCCCCCTGGTGGCAGCCACCGTGCCAGTCCACCGGGTGGCACAAAATGTCCCCTACTCTCCCCCCCCTTGCCCCAACCATCAAGTCAATTCCGACTCACAATGACTGTATAGGATGGAACAGAACTGCCTGATCAAGCTCCCCAACCTTTCAATTCCCAGCTTAGTGCTGACCCACGAGGCCATCAGAACTGTGTCCCCTCCCAAAAGAACTGCAGGAGCCCCAACCTAGAAACAGGGCCCTCTTTGGAAAGAGGGCTTTTCTTTTATCCTATGAGGAGCCCTGGTGCTGTAGTGGGTTCCGTGCTGTGCTGTTAACCACAAGGTCAGCGGTTCAAAGCCACCAGCTGCTCCGTGAGAGAACATTGAGGCTTTCATATCCTCAAAAACCCACGGGGGCCATTTTACTATGTCCTGAAAGGTCACTAGGAGTTGGAACCAAAGAGGTGGCAGCGAGTTTGGAGTTGGGGGTTTGGGTAGCTCAGTGAGGGAACGCCAGAGTCCAGGGGGCCCCAAACACAATCTCAGAGCAGAATGGAGGCGCTCGCTCAATCGCACAGATGAATATCTTTGTGGAAATGCTGAGGGTTTTTCCTTAGGTCTAATTTGCCTGAAGGCGCTGGTTCAAATGACGAGCTCGGGTTTGTTATATCCTGACTGGCCCATGGGCAGGAGAAGGATAGAGCTTTCCACCTCCTGTGAAGAGCTGTTGTCTCAGAAAAGCACAGGGCAGTTCTCCCCTGTCCTGTGAGGTCGCTGTGAGCCAGCATGGACTCAGCAGCAGGGAGTTTGATTTGGTCTGGGTTTAACTTGTCAGGGAAGGTAGGAAATGCTTGTTTGGGGAAGGAAAGAAGGAAGGACTGAATGAGTGGAAGTGTGTGGTATAAGAGTGATTTCCAAACACCCTCACAGTTTAAAGTCCAACCCCGTGTTCCTTTGCCTTGTCAAGGCCCAAGGCAAGTGTCCCAGGCATCAAACCTCGGAGAGCCACATCCTTTCCTGCAGCTTATCTCAGACGTGAACACTGCAGTTAGGACAAAGGTGATCTACTAAAGTCAATGCATCGGGGGGCTGTCGAGGAAGACACAGACAGCAGAACTCCTCGTGGCAGCTCAAGCCTCCAAACCAGCCAGGCTGGAGTCTTTGCTGCCTTGTTGGTGCACACAGCGGTTGGCACACAGGGTGTTCCAGGCTGTGGCCTTATGGCAGCAGATCCTCAACATGCCTCTGGGCAAGTTTGAACCATCAACCCTTCGGTAAGTAGGTGAACCTTAACCACATGCACCCCAACCCCAGGAAGTCCTTTCCTCTAACTGTGCTTCCTGGTTGCCACCATGTGGATTCCCACGCACGGTGACCCTAAGTTCTCATTAGAGTTATGCAGGGAATTCTTTCAGCAGAGAACTGGCTGCAGAAGCAATACAAAAAAAAAAATGCCAAACACATAGCAACAAAGTCTGCCTGGCAGTTCAGTCTGACTCATAGTGACCCTGCAGGACCTAGTAGAACTGTCCCATGGTAGTTACATAATCTGGTGCCAATTTGAGAGGAATATGAGTGCAGAGGTCAAGTCTGGCCTGTCAATCAATATATAATCAATGAGGCCTCTATGTGGTCCTGGCCTTCTCCTGAGAATTCTGGGAATTCCTGTACTTCCTCCTTGGCCTTAAGAAAGACTCTCTCTCCCTGCTCCCTTCCTGCGAGACATCCCTGAGAAGCCACATGGATGCAGCCCTGGGAACTGGAGGAGCCACATGGAGACCCCTGCCAGCACTGAGATGCTTCTACCACCACTCCAGTGGCCTGAGATCTTCCTGCATTCAGCATCATTGCATGTGTTTTCTGAGTCTGAAGAGGACATGATAGATTGGTATGAGACATATGGGCTAATATCAGACTTAGGGACTTGGTCTGGACTGGACTGGGACGTTTGCTCAATATTCAATTGCTGTTGTATATAAATTTCTTTCTTTTTTAAAAAATAAATCTCTTTCTTATAGACATATGAGGCTCTATGAATTTGTTTATATATTTTACCCGGACTAACATGTGCTTCCTTGGCAATGGTCCTCGACCTGCCTAATGCCTCAACCCTTTAATATAGTTCATCATGTTGCGGTAATCTCCCAACCATAAAATTATTTTAGGTGCTGCATCATAACTGCCATTTTGCTACTGTTATGAATCAGATGACCCCTGTGAAAGGGGTGCTCTCTCTCCAAAGGGGTCGTGACCTATAGGTTGAGAACCGCTGCTCTATGGGCTTCTAAGGCTACATGTGTTTAGAGAAGTAGAGAACTTCATCGTTGTCTTTCAGAGAAGCTGGTGGTTTTGAACTGCTCACCTCATTGAGTGCAGTGCCACTCAACACCCACCACCCCGGCAGCACTCCTTAAAACAAGGCCAAATACCACCACTGTCGCCAACCATGAAACCATGAAACTGCTCTGGGCTTATGATGCTCTGAAGGGACAGAGAAGATTCTCTCCCTGGGTTTTCTCACGCTCTCCAGTGGATTACATGTTGGACTGCTAACCACAAGGTCAGCAGTTCAAAACCACAAGCCACACTTCCAGGGAGAAAGATGAGGCCTTCAACTCCTATAAAGACGGTCAGTCTTGGAAAGCCCCAGGAGCAGCTTGACTCAGTCCTATAAGGTCTTGGAGAGTCAGAACTAGCTCCTTAGCCTAGAGTGAATCTTGAAGAAAAGCCTCTCTCTCCCGGAGACAGGCTGGTAGGTTCAAATCACCACCAAGTCACTTAGGGGAGGGCGAATTCGAAACAAAGGGTGTTTGTGGAACTAGAAATGAATATGTAGCCACAGTGGTCTCAGTAGAATGGCTCTCTAGGAGACCAAAAAAAAGGCATGTTCCACTTATAGACTGACATGTTTTGTTTGTTTGTTTGTTTGTTTTTCCAATATGTCCTTTGATCCTTAATTGACAGAAACATGTTTACTGCTTTTTTCCCCCTGCCCGAGTAAGTCCTGACAGCAGTCTCTCTCTCCCAGGGTGGCGGGATACTAGCACAGCCCTGAGCCAGGCTGCGTTCCAGGCAGAGAGATGAACGGACATGATGGTGGTATGTGCCCCACTTCCAGAACCAGTTCCAGGCTTGCCTGAGGGGATCAGGCAACCTAGCAGGACAAGGCTGGAGGCACAGCAGGGGTGGGGGCCGGTTCGGGAGAATCACCGCTCCTGCATACACACACATCCAGGAGTGCCTGAGGCCCCTGGAGGTGGCAGTGCAGGGCCCAGTATGTGTCCAGCGGCCAGGGAGAAGGCCATACAGCCAGGACAGGTGTGACCGCTGCTGATGGCAGAAGGCAAGGAAGAAGGTCCTGATGGGCAGGCATAGAAAGAACCACAACCAAAAAAGCAATTGCCAGGGAGTCGATTTTGACTGTAGGGCCCACATGCTCGAGTGGAGACTTGCAGCCCTCCATTGGGTTTTCAAGGCTGGGATCTTTTGGAAGTAGCTCACCGGGTCTTTCTTCCTAGGTGCCACCGGGTGTGTTTGAACTGCCAACCCTTCCAGCTAGTAGACAAGAGCTTTCCTCTCTGTGCCAGGGAACCACGAACCAGAGGGCGGCACATTTCAGCCCAGGCTCCACCTCTCCCCCCAAATGTAAAGATTTCTGTAAAAAGCCTTACAGAAGCAGACAGTCTGGTCTTTCTCCATTGGAGTGGTCGCTGGTTTGGAAGCACGGGCCTTTCAGCAACTCGATGCTTATCCTTTCCTGCAGCCTCTCCCCTGGGAAGTCGGACCAAAGCAAACTCCCTGCCATCGGGTCGATTCTGACCCATGGCGACTCCACAGGACAGGGTAGAACTGCCCCTGTGGGTTTATGGGACTGCAGCTCTTTTATAAAAATAATTTTTGGAAGGTCTTACAATTCTTAGAACAATCGCTACATGCACTGTGTCAAGCACATTTGTACATGGGTTGTCATCATCCTTTTCCAAACATTTTCTTTCTACTTGAGCCCTTGATATCAGCGCCTCATTTTTGTTCTCCCTCCCTCATGAACCCTTGATCATTTATAAGCTATTGTTATTTTCATATCTTCCACTGACCGCTATCTCCCTTCACCTATGTAGAAAGCCCCGTCTTTCTCCTGTAGAGTCTGCTGGTGGTTCTGAAGTGCCAACCTTGCCTTTCGCACGCAGCCCACTCTGCCCCTTATGTGAGCGAGGTCAGCTTAATGCATTCAGTGCAGTGTAGCAGATTCTTAGCACCAATATCCCAAGTCTTAAGGTCTGGAAGTTTTTTAATAAAACTGGGTTTTTTCCTTCTTTTTTAAATAGGTTCTGTCTCCAGGCCTCTGTGGAGAACAAAGTAATTCTAAATTTTCATAAACAAAACTTTTGAACTGTAAAAATAACACACAAACATTCTCATTAAGTGTATCTGCTTTAAAAAGACTGTTGTGAAAATGATTCACTCTCGTTCCCAATCAGCAAAACTATATTTAATTGTGATCAGGAATCCCATAAAAACAATGTCACTGTGACCTCCCGGGCGCCCACAGGCCGACCCTCCTGTTTCAGGGATGGTGGTGCCACCCCCAGAGACCCAACAAAACTGGAGGGGAGGGGGAGGAGCTGTCTCTCTCCAGTAGCAATCAACACACTGCCATGGGGGTGGGTCTCAGCTGGGGTGAGCTGGGCCCAGTGAGGGGGAGGCGTTCAGTAAGGTCTGGGAGTATTTACGGCCATCATAACCAGCTTGATTCTCGTGGGCAGAAGGTGCAGCTCACCTTCCCATGGAGCAGAGGGCATGCCTCACAAGGTCCACAGTGCCAAGGCGGAGAATCCTGGGAGAGGTTGGCACGAGAGACGTGGGGGCAGGGGAGTCAGTGATGAGTGAGTGCCAGGTGGTCATTAGAGGGGACATGCAAGCCAGAGCAGAAGGAGCTACAGAGCTACTGGGCAATGCTTTTCTTACCACCATCCTCTTTGCACACAGAGAGAGAGAGAGAGAGAGAGAGAGAGAGAGAGAGAGAGAGAGAGAAACGGGGAGCTGTAGAAAGAGGTAGAGAGAGACTTGTATTTAAAGGCAAACTCAGAGGTAGGATGTTCTAGAGGTATAAGGAAGAACCACATGAATCTTATTGTGGTGTCATTTCTGGCTAACAGTGACCAGCAGAGCAGAGGAGCCCTGGAGCCCTGTCCCTGCAGGCTTTCTCTGGGACAGCTGCTTCAACTGGTGGACACTCTGTCACCCCGGCTTCTGTGAGTCATCGAGCCAAACACCCCACTCACTGCCATCGAGTTGACGTGCGCCCACCCTGTAAGGAGAGGGTGGAACTGCTGTGCTGTGAGATTTCCAAGACTGTAAATTTACAGGAGTAGAAAGCCCTGGAAAGTCTTTCTCCTGAAGAATGGCTGGAGGTTTTGAACTAGTGACCTTTCAGTTAGTCCCCCAACATATAATCACTGACTCCTCACAGCAGGATTCATGTCCCAAGTCCCCTGCATAGCTAGCTCTGTGGTTTGTGGTTCTCCCCTCCATGAATCCATCTATGCTACTAGCATGTAGCGATGTACGTTACCAGCTATGCATATTTTAAAGTGTATACACACATACACACAAATTTCATGTATTTTCTTTCCCCTTTTTCCTCTTCTCCATGCGCCACCCCCGCCCCCACCCCCCACCCCAGCATCTCTGTCATCCTCAGTTTTCCTCTTTTGGTGTGGAAACAATTCTCAAATTTCTCAACTATTTCTTTTATAATGGAGGACTCATGAAGTATTTTCCTTTTATGAGATGACAGCCTTGGAAATGAGATGGGAATGGTTCCACCCTGCCCCATCAGGTGCCTCTGAGTGGATGATAGAGACAAATAAATGAACTCCTTGCCAACCTCAATCTTTTCTCCATTTACCAAGACGCTGATTACTGATTCAGTTGTGAGAATGTATGTTTCTTTTATGTTGAAGTCTGTATTCTTGGATCCTCATCAGTAAGTGCTTCAAGCCCTCTTCGGTTCAACAAGGATGGTGTCATCTGCCTATTGAAACTTGCTAATGAGTCTTCATCTCATCCTGATGCCACATTCTTCTTCATATACAAGAAGATATCCCCCCCCAAAAAAAACAGAATTTTTTTTGAAGTTATGTATTCAAACTTTTTTTAAACAAAACAACTTTATCACCTCCAAAATACTCTCCATTATACGTTATACATTGTCAAGTCTGCAATTCCATTCTTGATAACATTTTAAAAAACTCATCTGTATGAGGGCTGACAGCACCTCCCTCCTTTTTTTTTTCAATTCTTCTATGTCATCACATTGCTGTCCTTCTATGTCTCCATTCACAGAAACACAGAGCAAGGTCGGGTGAGTAAGGTGAGTGGAGCAAGAGAGGTATGCTGTTTTTTGCCAAAAACTGGCACACTGATATGGCCCTGCGAGCAGGTGCATTGTTGTGATGGCAAAACCCGTCCCCCGCCTGCTACAAACTGCTACGTGATCTTTTCAGAACCTCTAAATAGAAAGCTTGATTAACAGTCTGACCTGGGGGAACAAATTCGAAATGAGTCCACAGATGTCCAGAATGAGGTTTGTCACCAATCGACATTTCACCTTTTTTGACCCAAGAAAATCACTTTTACACTTGAGTTTTTTCTATAATGTTGTCCTTGTATGCTGTGTTCACCATCACAAGAATTTCTGTAACATTTTTTCTCAAGCAGGAAACAAAATTTCAGAGCTACATGCTGTTCTCTCAAATCAGCCATCACAAAAACGAAGGTCCAGCGAAACTGCTCTTACGAAAAAATTCACTGTGACCAGAGAGGACCTTCTCAGGTGACGGCCCTGAGTGCACTAACTCAGAGCAAGTTGTACAATGTTCACCTAGTGGGAAAAATGTGTACTACAAAAGCTTTGACTTGGGGGGCAGTCCAGTCTTTTAGATTATTTGCTAAACATACAGATAGAAGAAATGCCGTGAAAGAATACCACCCCGACATACACATCTCCTTGTTTTAAACCATGCTACCACCCCATGTTCTGTTAGAATGACTGCCTGTCTTGTGGTCTTTGTACAGCTTCTACATGAGTTCAAGGAAATGTTCTGGGATTCCCATTCTTCCCAATGGTGTGCAGATTTGTGACGATCTCCGTAGTCCAATGCTTTTGCACAGTCAAAAACAACACAGCACACATCTTTCTAGTATTCTCTTCCTGCAGCCAAGATCCAGCTGTCATCAGCTACGATATACCTCGTTCCACATTCTCTTCTTTGGTATTAGTTCATCTTTCTTTGGAATGGGCACAAACAAGGTCTCTTTCAACTAGTCGGTCAGGTAGTTATCTTTCAAACGTTTTGGCATGGGCAAGTGAGCATCTTCAGTGATACAACAATTTGTTGAAACCATTCAATTCATAGTTGGTCAGTTTCTGAAGTCTTCGTTTTTTTCCTTAAGCCCTTCAAGACAGCTTGGACTTCTTGCTTCGATGCCATGTTTGCTTGTTTGTTTTTATAAAATTCTACCTCTTGAAATAGTTAAATATCAACTAATTTGGGGGGTATGAGTCTATATGCTCCTTCCATCATCTTTTGATGCTTCCTGCATCATTCAATATATGATCCACGGAATCGTTCAGCATTGCAACTCGGGGCTTGATTTTTTTTTTTCTTTCCTTCAGTTCCTCAGTTTTAGAAATAGAGTGTGTTCCTCCCTGCTGATTTTCTAATCCCAGGTCCTTTGGTTAGTCAGTCAACCAGGCAGTCACTCACTATCATCCTACTCACAGTGACTTGAAAGGACATTGTAGGCCTGCCCTACTGTGTGCTTCCAAGGCAGAAAGTTCCATCTTTCTCTGTTGGTACAGGAGGTGGGTTCCAACTGCTGACCTGGCAGTCAGCGACGCCCCTCAGAATCCACGATGACGCCAGGGCTGCTGAGCACAACCTTTCTCTCTGGCCAGGGGCTTTCAAACTAATGCCAGCATTTTGAAATTCACTCTATCCATTCAAGAACAGCTTCTAGTGGTCTGTCAGCTTTATGAAACCCAGCACCAACTTTCTCTTCTTTTTTTCTTCTGTTGAGGTTGCCCCTCAAAGTCAAGGACTGCATGTCCTATCACTGATCTCTGTGAAGTTCAGCCAACTCCGTGGATGGACAGTCACTTAGCAAGTATCAAATGACCCTAAGTGAAATACTCTGTAAGGCTCAAATCCTTCCAGCACTTGATGGCCATTGTCTACAATGTTGGTCCATTTGACAGGATGCTGCCATTCCTGGGAAGTTGTTGTGCAGAGCAGACAACCATTTCTGCTTTGCCCATCAGTGGTCATATCCCAGCTGATAGCTCCTTCCTCCACATGCACCACCCGAGTTTCTCCCCTTTGCCCAGTGGGATACTGTGTATGCCTAACTACCAAGCTAACACAGACTACCATGGGTCTAGTAAGAAGCCCTGAGAAAGAGAAGGGAGTCCTCATGACATTCAACAACTATGTCAAATTGGGGCTCTAAGTTCAAGTACCAAAAATGCCCCGGCAAGCTGCTGCTATTGGGTGATGTCAAGTTGATTTTCCACTCACTGTGGGCATTGACTCCAGGTGGAACAGACTGTTCATAGCTGTAAGGTTTTCAAGGCTGTGGTGTTAAAGAGAGTGAGTGGATGACCAGGTCTTTCTCCCACAGGGTCACTGGGCAGGTTCAGAGGCCAATGTTTTTGTTAGCAGCTCAGTGGTCAGCTGTTCTGCCCCTGGGGTCCCTTCTGGATAGAGTGCACAATGCCATCTAGCCAATTCTGACTCCATGTGACTCCCTGTGACATTTCCAACAGTGTAAATCACTAGAACAGACAGCTTCACCTTTCTCCCAAGGTGGTGCTGATGAGTTTGAACAGAGGGACTTCCTTTATTTCTCTTCTTTTTTTTTTATCATTTCATTGGGAGCTCTTACAACTCATTATAATCCATGCATCAGTTGTATCTGACATATTAGTACATATATTGCCATCGTTCTTTCCCAGACATCTATTTTCTATTGAGCCTTTGGGATCAGTTCCTCCTTCCACCTCCCCCTCATGGTTCCCCAATAGATTACAGATTGTTATTATTTTCATATCTCACACCCACCGCTGTCCCCCTTCCCCTCTGGTTTCTGTTTTTCTTCCCCCTGGATGGGGGTGTGTGTGGTTATGGGAAAATCATTGTGATCAGTACCCTCTTCTTCCCTGCCTCTCCTCCCCTTCCCCCCACCCTCCTGGCATCGCTATTCCCACTCCCTCTCCTGGGCGCCACAGGTCATGAGCTTCGTCTCTCGCCTAGACCTATGTACACGCTCCCATCCAGTCCAGAGTGGGAAGCGGCACTGGGGTCATGAGAGCGGGGAGGCCTCAAGGGATCAGCGGTATATTGCATGCTCCATTAGTGCTCTACTGAACTCTGACTGACTCATTCCCCGACCTCCCCATGACACCTCTCTGGGGGAGATGTCCCACTGTCCACAGATGGGCTTTGGGTCTCCGCTCTAACCCCCTCGTTTCTCCCCAACATGTTTTTGCTTGGTTGTTGTTTGTTATGAGACTTCTGATTCCCGTTGCTCAGTCCCAATGACACCACATGATCACGTCAGTTGGTATGCTTCTTCCATGTGGGATTGTTGCTTTGCGGTTGGATGGGCACTTGTTTAACGCCAAGCCTTAAAGACCCCGGACGCTATATCTTTTAATAGCTGGGTACAATCCTTAGTCTTCACCACATCTTTTTATTCATCCATTTTGTCTTCAATGACCATGTCTGGGGAAGGGGTTGGGGTGTTGAGCATTAAAAATGCCATTTGGGGGCTGAGCCCTGGTGGCGTAGTGGTTGACCATGCGACTGTGGCTCACTGGGTTGGAGGTTCAAATCCAGCAGCAGCTCTCCAGGAGCAAGGCTGGGCCTCCTACTCCCACCACCACAGGGCAGTGATGCCTCCCCCAAAATGCCATTTTGTTAGAACAAAGTGTTCTTGTATTGAGGGCGGGAACAAGTGTTCTTGTTCATGAGCTGAGGCCCATGACCCATCTGCAGGCTCAGTGTATTGCCTAATAAATATATATATATACACATAGGCAACACCTGTATTTAAATGAATTAATGTATTTACATAAGTACATACCTCTGTCAATACCTCTATCTATAACTTTGGTTCCTAGAACTTACCTCTGTTTCCTTTGGCCTTCTCCTGCCCCACCATCACTTTCCCCTTCTTCTACCTCTTAGAGCCTCCTCTCAGCTAGATTGGTGTTGCTCTAAAACTCACAGGATCTCTACACCCTCCTAGATGTTGGTTTCAATTCCCTAGTTGTTCCCCTGAACGGAGGACCTTTCCATGAGAATTTCTTCGCTCTCCCCACAGCATCAATGAAGGAAAACCAAACCCACCACTGTCACATTAATTCTGAATGAAGACTAACTCTTCTCAGGAGACGACAGCCCCATCCTGGAGTAGCTGAGGGGTTTGAACCACTGGCCCTTCAGTAAGCAAACCAATACCTAATGCTCAGTGCTTCCAGGACTCCTTGGCAATGAAGTCAAGGGAGCAAACTCACAGCCATCAAGTTCATTCACACTCACAGCAGCAGCACTATGGTGCAGAATAGAACTGCCTCTGTGGGCTTCCAAGGCTGTAAATCAGAATGGGAGTAGAAAGTCTCCTCTCTCTCCTGTAGAGTGGCTGGCGGGCTTAAACTACTGACCTTGCAGTGAGTCAATGGAGTAGCAGGTGATAAAAGAGAGGGAGGTGGGACTCTGGATAAAGACAGCATGACTGCTATCTAAGCATACTGGTCTGGGGCCAGAGAGGAGTGAGGTCTCAAGCAGTCAAATCTTTGATTTTTGTTGTTGTTGGATTTTTTTTGAAGCTACCAATTTGCAATTTAATACCAATCTGTAAAGGGTGGCATTTTTTTTTTTTTGCTGTTCTTTTAATTTATGGCAATGCAGGTTGAGGCCATATGTGGCCAGGGGCTATCCGTCAGTCATCTCTGTCTTAGGTCATGGCTTAAGCCATTCCTGCCTGAAAGCTGATGTGGTCCACCTTAGAAGTGAGTGCAGCTATGTGGGAAGCTGTGGGCACTCAAGAGCAGCATTCAAGTGTGAAGTTGAACTAGGACGTGGAGACTACCTACGAATAATGGGGAGGCATTCACCACCAAGGAAGGCGAGTGAAACACCAACTTCTAAACCCAGGTCCAAAATGAGACAAAGGCTCACTCACCAGTCAGCAAGTCCACCTCCTGCAAGGTCTGGAACAAGCTGGGGTGCTTGGCTTTCAGCTCCTTCTCCCAGGGGACGGCTTGGCATGTCGTGGGCCTCCCGTACCTGTGAGTCAGGTCCAGGTAGGCATTCTGGAGGTCACCTATACAGAGAAGGAACCATGAGATCCCTCACACTTTGTTGTCCTTAGCTGCCAGACTCAAGAGAAATTTCTTCATGTGGCTCTTCTATCCCTGTCTCCTTCATTCTCACCAAAGGATGGATGGGGCCATGTGACTGGGTATGGGAAAGACTAATGGAGAGCCCGTGCAGGTTTTCCATTTCCAAGAGCCACCAGCAGAGGGCGAGGGGTATCTCTGTCCGAAGTGGAAGTAGAGCACCAGGGACAGCAGCACCCAGACCATGAGGCAAAGCAGGAGCCATGACAAGACCATGAAACAGAGGGGTGGTTTTCTCAGCCCACAAACTAAGGCAGATGCCCAAGGACCACGTGACTGAGAGGCTGAGTACCAGCATGGCGCAGAAGAGCACTATGGATAAAAGAAGTGTATCCTCAACCATTTTGCAACCTGCTAGCTTCCCACGCAAATCCCCACAGGTGTGCATTTGGCACGATCATGGCAGGGGGCTACCGAACCCAGGGAGAAACAGCACACCCAGGGAAGGAGGGTGATTGTCAGGACCGAGTAGGAAGGCTGGAGGGCAGAAGCATCCCTGATCTCTGGCCTTGGGCTAGTGTGATGGTGGAGGTGCCTTCTTCTTGTGGAGCCAGAGGCGGTCAGGATGGGCCCCCTCTCTGTTTCCTCAGTGGCCAGAGCCCTACTCCCTGCACAACGCAAAGAGAACCACTGCCCACGCTCGTGCCATCCGTCCCCCAGATAGACTGAAGAGCAGACGTGTGTGAGCCATGTGATCTTCTTTCTTTTTTGAAGGGGGTGCGGGGAGGGCATCACTGCCCTGGTGGGAGTAGGAAGCCCAGCCTTGCTCCTGGAGAGGTGCTGCTGGATTTGAACCCCCAATCCTGTGGACCACAGTCCCGCACACAACCACTACGCCACCAGGGCTCAGCCCGAGCCATGTGATTTCATTGGCTGAGTTTTCTGAAGTTGGAATGCCAGGCCTTTCTTCCTGGTCTGCTATAACTTGGATGTGTTCCTGACACCCATTCAGGGTCACCACACTAGGCAAGTCTCTGCTGGGAGTGAAGTCTGGGCCTCAGGCATGGGTGTCAAGAACACGTCTGGCTACTGATGGCAAGGTTAAGAGTTCACCCAAAGACACCACCTTGGGGGGAAAAAATCCTGCCCATCTGCTGCCCCAAACTCAGCCCTTAAAGAGGCTATGGAGCAGAGTTCTACACGGGCACCTGCAGGGCCACCGGGAGTTGGGGTGGATGCACTCCACGGGGTTTCCACACCAGTATGCTGTGCCCGTCTACCAGCTCTAGAGTTCTTCTTCCTAATACCCCTTGCCTTTGAGTCGATGCCGACTCATAACGAACTGATCAGCCAGGGTAGGTCAGCCCCTGGGAGTCTCGGAGACTGGAGCTCTTGGCAGGAGTAAAAAGCCTCATCCTTCTCCCAAGCAGCGGCTGGTGGTTTTGAACCACTGACCTTGCGGTTCATCCTTCCTAACAGAGGCTGCAAATGGAGGTGGGACTTCAAGTGTCACTGGATGCTGGCTGGGGTGTTTCAGGTTTTGAAGTTGGCTGAGATGGCTTTGCCTAGAGGTTGCACACTCGGAGCCAAGTCCCAGGGCTACGTGCCAAAGTAGCTGATGGCTGTTGAATAATTCTGCAGAATGAGCAGCTGGCCTCGGCCCGGGCCCCGGGAGGCCGATATCTAGGCCATTTTGTTGGCAGAGTGGGTCGAGGAGGAGCAAAGGCCAACGGACCCCTAGAGAGGCAGAGCTGAGGAAGACTGGAGGCGAACCCTCCTACTGCCTCCAAAGAGATGGGCGTGGGCCAGCTCCATCCTGTTCTGCTGGGCTCTTCACCCTGCCTCCCATCGCCTGCCTCCTGAATGTCCGTCATTGCCTCTCCACGCGTCTACCCCCTCTCTCCCAACAGCACGCTACTTTCTGGATGGCTCGGTGGCCTGGGAGAGCAGCCGGGGACCCATATCGCCTCTCAAACTGAACTGCCAAGGTGCTAGCATCCCTCGCCACTCTCTGGGGCAGGACAGCAGTAGTCTCTCTGTGTCGTTGGCTGGTGAAACGCCCCCCGGGAATTTTACTTGCAGAAGGAGCATATGTGACTGGTGCAAATGGCCTCCTATCAAACAAGAAGCTCTTCAGTCCAGCCTTCCAAAAGGAGGATGCTGAGTCTGTGCTGACACGGTGACCCCTCCGTAGGGCAGAGGAGAACGAACTAGGCCAGAAACCTGCACACCAGCAGACTACCACACCTTTCTCCATGAGCACGTCCCTGGGGCTTGAAATGCCACATTCTGGGGTGGCAGCAAAGCACTTGGACCACCGCGCCCCTAGGATTCTGAGATCCAAGCTTGGGCATTGGAAGGCAGCAGGCTTTACACTTATAAACAACCATGTCAATGAAAGGATGTCCCTGGATATATGGGGACGCATGGAAGTGATCTGGCTGCAAATCACTGTTTTGGACATAGTGGCTATGCATTGAACTGTTACCCATAAGGTCAACAGTTTGAAACCACCAGCTCTGAAGGAGAAGGATGGGGTTTTGTACTCCTGAAAAGAATTACAGTCATAGAAACCCATGTGGCCAGTTCTACCCTTCCCCAGACTATCGCTTTAAAGTGGAAGCAAATCGATGGCAGTAGCGTTTGAGTGCTGGTGGAAGGAACATTGCGAGTACTGAGGGCTGACAGAGCAAGCAAGAAGTGGATCTCTGTTCCTTAGAAGTCAGGAGAAAGAGATTTTTGTCTTGTACTCTGGGCATAGTATTGGCAGAGACCAGTCCTCTGACAAGGACATCATGCTAGGGCCACTAGAGGGGCCGTGATGAAGGTGATGGTTGGACACAGTGGCTGGACCATGGGCTCAGGCACAGGAGCCATGGTGAGGCCAGTGCAGGCTGGGCCCTGTGCTGTTCTGTTGTGCAGAGGGCTGTCTCGATGAGTCAGCTGACAGCAGCATGGAAAATTACCCACGTCTTCCAGAAGGAGTCGATTTCAAGAATTTAAAAAAAAAACAAAACACCACTTAAACAACAAAGTCACAGCTCAACATTTCTAAAAGCGACTCTTCTGATATTAATGGCCCCAAACAAAAGTGCACCGATGGGGAAAACATTTCTAATGATTAATTTATTTTCCAATCCATTTTTATTTGTGTGAACCGGGCTGGCAGGCTGAAGGGTGGCGGGTAAGAAAGCAAGACACTGCGAGGTTCCAAACCTCTCCCCAGCATCCTTAAACTCCAAGCACATGGGTGGGAGCCGCAAAGACAACTGCGGTTCCTCTTGGCTGGCTGGTCTGCTCGGTGGAAGGCCGCCTCCACTCCCACCCTCCTGCGGAGGGTTCCTGGCCTCCCTGGACCCTTGGGAGACTAAGCCAAGTCGTAGGTCAAACACTCAAACTCCCTGCCCTCGAGTTGATTCCAACTGACAGGACCCTATAGGACAAGGCAGAACTACCCCCATGGGTTTCCCAGGTGCTAACTCGCTAAGGGAGTGGAACGTCTCCTCTTTCCCCCATAGTGGTTTTGAACTCCTGACGTTTCGTGTAGCTGCCCAACTGGTAACCCATTATGCTTCCATAGAGTCTGTGCTCATTCAATAGGAGCCGAGCACTGCTGGAGCCCTCTCCTGAAGCTCAAAACTTACACGCCTCCTGGCCCCCGCCGCCCAGTCGCATGGCAGACACAAACATCGACACGATCCCTTGAACCTCGGCGCAGCTTTCGTAATATAATCTGATTTGTTCAGCCAGCTGCTTCTCCAGGAGGGGATTAACAATCTGCAAGAAGCCAAGAAGATCGGATGAACAAGAGTCTCCAAACTTTACCCATCCATCTCTTGTCTGACCACCCTTCTTCACCCACCCCCCAACGTCACTCCATGTCTGATGGCCTGCAGGTTCATTCAGACTCCTTGACTCCACATGTCTCAGAGAAAAAGAGTGTGTATGTGAGTGTGTGTGTGTGTGTGACCGACCTGTGTGTGTGTGTGTGTGTGTGTGTTTCACATGTGTGTTGCTAAGGACTCCGTTCCCTCCCATGGGCTCCACCGGGTCTTCCAGGCACAGCCTCCTCTGCAGGGGAGTTCCAGTCACCTGCAAGGCCATGTCTGAGGACAGGAGGCCCAGAGAGACCACCCTACCGTCAAGTGTCAGCAAATCCAGATGTCTCCATGGCATGTTCCCACATACTCTGTGCAAATTGGAATTAGAGCTTGTCTTTAGGAATTAGTTTGTTTATGGGTCCGAAAGACTCAGGACAGGACAGGGCCTGTCTTACCTCTGGGGGTGTCAACAATGGAGACTGTGCCCCTTCAGAGCAGGGGTGGGGAAATTTGGGGGGGGGTTGTTGTTTGGGGGCTGTTGTTTTTAAAGTCCAGGGTCATTTGTAGATTGATATCATTTGAGGGCTATACAAAATTGGCCTGTTCTTTGTGGTCAAACATTTCATGAACTTGAGTACGACTTGTTGGTGCCAGAAAATAGAACACGAAATATTGGCGTGCATTTGCACACAGCCAAACTCTGTCTTCCTTGTAAAAATTCCATTTCTGCTTTGCATCCCAGTATAGATCTGTGTCTGTGGAGAATTCTCTGTGTGTCATTATCCACTTGTAGGTGTTTGCCGTGATGAGAAACACATTTCTGCCTGCGGACCCACCGCCTTGAAAGCCACGTCACACAGAACCTGACTCACAGTACCTGCTCAACAAGCATGGGTCACACAAGTTCAGAAAATTGATATTTTTCCTTGTCATAGAACCTTCTCCACAGGGGCTCAGAAATATGACTAGACACCCCCCAAAAAAATCTCCTCATAAGATTCTTGTTCCCCAGAACAAGTCCCAGAGAGTTGGAGGAAAGAAATGAGCGACTGCCCTCCTTCAGGCTCCCGACTGCTGGTCAGTTCTGAGTCATTGCGACCCTGTAGGGCAAAGCAGAACGGATCCGAAGGGTTTCCAAGACAGAGCATCTTTAATGAGCGCAGTCTCATTTTCGTCCATTGGGCGGCTGCTGGATTTGAACCACCAATCTTTTGGTTAGTAGCTTGAGCCTTAACCCACTTGACCATGGATAAAGCAACCACTGCAGGACTATCCTGGTGAAACTGGCAGCCCAGAGTCCTGGGCAGGTCCCTTGATGAGGGGTCTGGGATGTGGCGCCAAGTGTCCCCAGATGGTTCTGAGCACCCAGTCGCACCCCCCCCCCCCCGCCTGCCCCCCGTCCCCACTCGCGGCGGTCGCCGCACGCCTGCGCCTCCGAAGAGCAGGGAAGGGAAGCAGCAGGGTTATAATTTACTGGGGCATGCCTCTTCTGATACTTTAAATAAAAGCATACCAAAGAAGCTTTACCAAGTAACGAAGACTCTCGCCTTTCATTAGCTTAATCACTGGATAGGCAACCGTCTGATAAAAATCTACTCTATAATTAAGCTAGTCGTTATTAAAACAGAGGAAGTAAATGGGTTCCATTTTATGAGTACTAAATGAACCCAGCGTTAACAGGAATCTATTATTGCGTTTGCTGGGGGAAAGCCTTCCTATTAATTACGTTTGATGACAGTTCACGCGCGCGCTCTTGCTGGAGAACATCTTTTGTTCACTCGGGGTCACGCAGCCCAGAGTTACCCGCAAACACCCCATGGGTGCTGCAAACTTCTCCCGGGTCCCCGGGCTCACCTGGGCAGGGTCCAGGGTGCGGAGGCGGTAGTACTTCAGAGGGCCAAAAAACCCTTCCGCGCCGGCAACATACCTGCTCCCTCCGATCATGAAGTAGCCCGCAGTGTCGTTATAATGGAAATCCTCCCGAAAGCTGGAAAAGAGAAAGGATTAGGGGACTCAAACAAAGGGACCCCAGACTTCCATAAGCCCTTCACTCTGGGATCTAGCAGATGCGACCATGACAGGGCCAGGCCAAGTAGGGCAAAGAACCCATCTGCGATAGACCAGCTGTGTGACTTTGGACCAGTGACTTAACATCTCTGAGACAGAGTTCTCTCATTTCTTTAATTTTTTTTCTTCTTCTTAAGGGTGGTGACAGTTGAGTTGACTATAACACCAGGTGACCTCAGGAGTGTCTGAGTAAAATAGTTTCTCCCCAAGAGATAATCCACCACCACCCCCCCCACACCCCCAGATCTTTCTTCCAAAGGACTTCTGGATGGAGTGATCTCTGGATCTTTCGACTGAGCACAGACTCGTGTCTACCATCCAGAAAACCAATGCACTGGCATCCCATCAATTCTAATTCCTAGCGACAATACAGAAGGTGGTAGAACTGGCCCTGGCAGGTTCCAAGACTGTACCAATTTACTTTCCCAACAGAGCGGCTGGTGGTTTCGTAACCCTGACCTTGCAGCTAGCAGCCCAATATATAAGCTGCTCTGCCACCTGTAGAATGACAGTACTTTGTCCCTGTGGATCGTTTAGAGGAGGAAGTGGCATGTTCTGGTTAAGATATCTAAAGGAAGCCCTCAGCATTTATCCCAAGGATGCTTGGAAGAGAAGTCTGGAGCTCTGCTTCCCAAAGTCCCAACCTGGAAAGCCCCATGGAACACAGTCCGACCCTGACACACCCGGGGTCGCCGAGAGTCGAAGTTGAGATCAGTGGGGGGTTTCTGGTGAAGGAGGCAGAGACGACAGCCAGGTGTAAGGACTTGGCCAACAGGAAGATATCCACCCAGGGGAACTGATGGCAGCCTGGTCCGCATCGTATGGATGGAAGTGAGGGTCAGGAAGTGTGTGGAGAAACAAATGGTCCAGCTGGCACATACACCATGCACGAGGTTGTTCCTTGCACCCTTGTGTACAATCCCCTGGGGGTGGGGGCACTTTTATCCTATGGCTGCCTGGCAGCCTGGGGTGCTACCTGCTGATCTCCCAGGGATGCATACTCTTCACTGCTGTTAAGTAAAAAGGCAAAATAGCAAACAGAGAGGACACCTGGTATCTGAGAACAGGGAGCATGGAGACTGTGCGCTTAGAGAAAGAAGCTCTGAAGGTCCGACCAGAAAAGGAATCAAAGTATTCATTTACCATGTGCGGTGGGTGGTCCAGCCAGTGGGCGGATGGAGGCCTGGCTAGAAGCAAAGCATCTAACAGTACCCCTTTTCCCTAGTCTTGTGATTTTTAGAAATCATTTATTTAACCACATGCCTCGAAAAGTTTGAGAAGAAACTCAGCATGGTTGGGCAGGTGAGAGCAGAGAGGAGAGAGGGGCAGGGCAAGCATCTCGCGGGAAGCCAAGCGGAGAGGAAAGAGCCAGAATACAGAGGGCAGATGGAGCACCAAGAAAGAAAACAGACTGCTGGGCAGGCTGCCAAGAGCCCGGGGAGGGGAGGGACAGAGCGGACAAGGGACAAAGCCAACGAGCCGCAGTTGGATCAGAGAAACCAGGCGGGCTGAGGGGCATCACAGGAGAGGAGATGGGTTTTATTTGCTCAGAGGACCCGACCCCTGGAGGGTGGACCTGGGGGGAGAGGAAGGATGAAAGGGTGACAGCATCAACGAATGACAAAAACTAACAGCTGGAAGTTCAACACACAACAGCCACCCATTCAACTTCCACTCCTAGACCCATAAATAGAACTGTGTGATGGAGAGTTGTACAGTTGTTCTGGGAAATCGATCGCTTGTCTGTCCGTTTGTGGTACTATGCTGGTTTGTGGGTTGCTGTGATGCTGGGAGTGATGTCCCTGGATTTGAAAGACCAGCAACGTCACCCAATGTGAACAGGTTTCAGCAGATCTTTCAGACTGGGAACAGACAACGAAGAAGGACATGGCTCCTTCGAAGGAAACAGGTGCCAAAAGCTATTATATCGTTAGTTCCAAGGCACTGTCAAATACTGCAAGTCTACACAAAGGAAGCAGAGCATTGTTGGAGACACCGGCCGGCAGATGAGCCCCTCAAGTTCGAGGGCACTTATGATGTAACTGAAACGGAGCAGATTTCTTGGGTGTCGATCAAGGTGACCTGAGTCAGATAAAGCCTATGAGAGTGGAGTCTTCGGGATCTTCATTTGCTGACGGGGCGTGACTCAAGGTAAAGAAAAACAGCATACAATGGATGGATGGATGGATAGATGGACAGACGGATGGATTGTGATGGGAGTTGTAGAAGTCCCCAATAAAATTATTTTTAAAAAAGAAAAGAAAAACAGCTGCAAAAAAATCTTTTAATTGCTGGAATGTAGAATATGCAGTGTGAATCTTAGGAAAATTGGAAGTCATCACAAATGAAATAAAACACATAAAGGTCGATGTGCTAGGCATTCGTGAACTGAAATGGATTGGTACTGGCCACTTTGAATTGGAAAATCACGTGATTTACTATGCTGGTTGTGGCAGTTACATAATATCCGGTCAACTTGAAGTCTAAGTGTGGAGTCTAGCCTATCAGTCAGGTCACAGCCTGATGGTGCCTCCTTGAGGGCGTGGCCTCCTCATGAGGAGGGTCCCGGGAACCTCCTCTTCTCACTCTGCTTCACCTTCCTGTGGACGGAACACCTCTAGGCATGCTGATGTCAGCCAGAGTCCTGGAGATGCGCCCACCACCACTGGACCTAAGAGACTTTGCGCCCACCAGCCTGTGATCTTCCTGCATTCGGCAGGTGTGTGTGGCTGCTGGAGTCTGAAACTGGATTTATGGACTTGGTCTGGACATATAGGCTGATCTGGATTGGGCTGGGATTTTTTTATACATATAATTACTTCTTGATATAAAGCTCTTTCTTACACATATATGAGTATCCCTGGATTTGTTTATCTAGTCAATCTTGTCTAATACACGGGGAATAACACAATCAAGAAGAAAAGTGTAGGCTGAGCCCCGGTAGCGTAGTGGTTGTGCATGGGACTGCGGCTCAATGGGTTGGAGGTTCAAACCCAGCAGCAAGGCTGAGCTTCCTACCCCCACCACCAGAGGGCAGTGATGCCCCCAAAAGCAAACAACAACAACAACAACAAAAGAAAAGTGTAGCATTCATTGACAAAAGGGGCATTGCAAAATCCATCATGATGTATATGCTGTCTGTGATAAGACTGTATCTATCTGCCTTCAAATAAATCCAATCAATACCAATATTATTCAAATTTATTCACCAGCAACAAAAGTTTGTGAGGAAGAAATGGGAAATTTCTACCAATGACTCCAATCGGAAATTGATCAAACATGGAATCAATATGCATAAATAATTACTGGTTACTCAAATGCAAAAGTTGGAAACAAAGAGGAACAGACAGTACCTGGAATATATGGTCTCGGTTATAGAAATTAAGTTGGAGGTCACATGATAGGATTTTGCAAGACCAATGATTTGTTCAAAGAAAATACCTTTTTTGAGCAACACATCTCCAGATGGAATGCCCAGAATTCAAGCTCAATATCAGCAGCTACAATCAGACTGGAGGTTGACAGTGGAACAGACCAACAATTGCTCAGATGTAAGAAGTTCAGGATAAAACCCAAGAAAATTAAAACAAACCCACAAACACTACCTTGAGGCCAACCCACCTGCATATTGAGGACATCCCCAGTCCAGGTTTTCTGCAGTGAACATGAATGACAGAAAACCTGGGGAGCTGTGAGGACATCTAGACCATCATTCATGACAAAATCAAATAGTCAATTAAAAAGGCAAGAAAAGAAAGAAAAGATCAAAGTGCCTGTGAACAGAGACTCTGAAACTAGCTCTAAATCATAGCATAACTATGGGAGAAAGGATGAAGTCAAAGTGCAGAACAGAACATTCCAAAGAGCAGATCATTATAAAAGACAACTATTATAATGAAATGCATGAAGATCTTGAATTAGAAAATCAGAAGATGAAGAACATGCTCACCATATTTGAATCTGAATGAACTCAAGAAAAAAGTCTAGCATCAAGTTGCCATCTTCAAAGCCTCTACAGGAGACCTATTGAATAATACAGGAGACAGCAATAGAAGAAGGGGAGACTGCATGGTCAACACACCAAAAAGAATGAGTTGATATTCTGCCATTTCTGGAGCAAGCATATGAGCAGTAGCCAATGATACTAACTGAAGACATTCAAGCTGTACTGAATGATCCAAAACAAGACTCCGCGAATTGATGGAATTGAAACATCTCAATTGATGAAGCCGTGGAAGCACTCGCTCATCAATGCCAGGAAATCTGGCAGAAAACTGAGAACTACTTGGGCAACTGATGAGAGGAGCTCTCTATTTGTGCTGCTAACCTAGAAGTTAGCAGTCTAATGCATGAGCGTTCGCCACCTGGGGCTTCTATGGATGCACACAAGGGTCTCGGAAGGCAAGGAGAAGGGCTGTCCAAAGGCAGGGGATCCTGTGAAACAGGTGACAGTCATCCATTGCACTGACAGAAACTGAGCTGGACTCTTCCTCAACCCCAGAGGGCTGCTTCCCAAAGACCCAGCCTCCTGGCCAGGGTTCCTTCCTCTGATCAGACTGAGGAGAGGGCCAAGGTTCATAGCGGCCAAGCTTCAGTCGCCCGTACAGAACTGCTGCTGCTGCTAAACCTGCTGCCCTCAGAGGCGGGCAGCTGCTCCCAGGGACCTCTCTGGTGGGAGAGGTTAGAGCCCTTCCCCCCAACCCCATGCCAGGTACTTCTCATCTTAATGTCACATCTTGCAGAAAGGTCCTTCGGGACCTGGTCTAAATTCTGACCCTCTTGTACTGCTCTCGGGTGACTCATTCCATTCTTTCACATGCTGGGAAATGGATTTGTTTAATAGCCGTCTCCCCAGCTAGAGTGTTCCTCTCCACAAAGACAGCAATCTCTTTGGTTCGCCATCTTAATTCCAGTGGAGAATGATGTCTAATGTAGTCCCACAGGGTGGAGGGGGCGGGGGGGGGGAGGACCGTTACTGTTACAACCCAGGAAAACTCACCGCCGTCCAGTCCTTGGGACTCATAGCAACTCTAATAAAAAACAAAAACAAACCCTCACCTCTCAGCCATTGAGTTGACTCTGACCCATAGAAACCCTATGGGACCGGGTTGAATGTTTCCTGTATATTTCTGGAACCATGCCTCTTTACTGGAGTAGAAATCCTTGGCTTTCTCCCTGGAGTGATTGATGGGTTTTGAACTGCTGATACTGGGGTTAGCAATGCGTAGCCACTGTACCTCCAGGGATCCTATTGACCCAGGAGGGCAACCTAGACTGCCCCTTGGGGCTGCTGAGTCTTTAAATCTTTACAGGAGTAGACAGCTTCATCTTGCTCCTGAAGAGCAGTTGTGGGTTTGAAATGCTGACTGGGTGGCTAGACATAATGCAATATGCCACCAGATCTCCCTGGAACCATCTGGAGGGGAGGGGGCTGCAAAAGCAGATACCCACACCTTGTTCCAGGTGAAGGGTTATAGTACAAAAGTTTTCCATTGGGCAGGGAGGCAGGTGGGGGCTGTGCTAAATAATTTTTATTCTGCAAAAGGCAACAAGTTTGGGACCCCATCTCTACAGAGTGGATGCTGCCCCCAAAAAATGTGTTGCATGAACAAGTGACTTGAAAAGGGATAAATGAATGAAGCCGTCAGGATGAGTCTGCAATGACCACTTATCCCCTGGGGTTACTGACAGCTAGTCATTAGTCTGGACACTCAGAATGCTTCATTGTGGACTCTCTGCAGCACCAATAGCTACAGCTACACCAAGTCTTGCATTAAAAGAACAACCATGTCAAAAGGACGGGGTTAAGGGGCTCCTGGAGTCATCTGGAGTCAGTGAACCAGAAAAATCAATAAACAACTTAATGGCTTGTCTCACTCAGAAAGCGGGGTTCTTGGCAGGAAGAAGATCCTAAAATACCTAACCATCAGACCCAGGGTGTGTGTGTGGGTGGGGGAGGGGGGGGAGTCTCTGAGTGGGTGGCTAGCATGCTTGGCTGTTAACAGAAAGGATGGTGCCTCCCAAGAAAGACCTGGTAACCTGTTGGATGAAGACAGAACTTCTCCACAATTATTATGCCCCAAAGATGAACCAGACTATTTACCAGCATTTGTCAAGGAAGTCTCAAATACTTAAGGCCTTTTGTGTTGTCTTGCTAGAGCTATTACGATGATGGCTCGCTTCCCTTGAAGCTGGTGGGCCCGATTCTAGAGCCATTGTTAATGGCCCCCAGCCTGGTAGAAATGCTTATCTACCTCCACAGATTAAGGTCTGGTCTTTTCACTTCTCTTGTCACATAGACATTCCTAAGATCACCCCCCTTGTCACCATATAGCTCTGAAGACAGCCCTCTCCTGTGACCTATGTCCTTGCCTGTAATTAGGGGCTGGGCTTGGCTCCAGAGGGTTTATAGTGATGGGATATAGGGTAAGAGTAGAGGCTGTCTCTCTCAAGCCTGCTTCACTCCAGCCTGCCTCCCACCAGGCTGCTGCTCTCCTGTCTCCCTCTCCACATGGACCATCTAGCGGGACAGAGGTGAGCTTGTATCGTGAAAGGATATATATGTGACTTGTAATGCTCTTTTCTTTCTCTCTCATGATCTCTATATCGGTGTTATAATAAATAATAATTATTGCTACACAACTGCCCATTGAACCCTTGTTGTGAGTATATCAGCGGCCTGATCACCCGCTGATAGTAACCCACTTTCCAAAGGTCAGCCACTGAAAACCCTGGGGTTCAGTTTTCCACAAGGTATCTCACCCTTTGAGTCTCAAACAGTCTCAAACAGGCCAATCAAAACCAAGACTTATCTGGGTGCCCCACCCTGCCCTGAACAAGATTAATTCATTGGCAAATCTCTTAGGGGGTGGGGTAGGTCTCAGGATATGGAAGAAGTAGCTGAAGGTGACACAGTCTGGAGACTGCCAGTATTAGGGGGGAAAAAATTCATTCCAATGATGTATCTGGAAGATTGAATTAGTCCCATCATGCTTGATAAAATAAACAGACAGGTAAAGAGGAAGGCCCTCCGCAAGACAGATTCACACAGTGGCTGAAACCATAGGCTCAAACATGTCAATCATGAAGAATGATGTACGGCCAGGTGCTGCTTTGTTTGGTGGCACAGAGTCCCTTCGAGTCAGACGGACTTGGTTGTCAACAACTGCCATCAAGTCACTTTTGACACACAGCGATGCTAGAGAGGGCTTCCAAGGTTGTAAGTCACTAGAGACAGATAGCCTCATCTTTCTCCAGAAGAGCCACTGGTGCGTTTGAACCACCAACCTTGTGGTTAGCAGTTCAGCTTACCCAGCAGAACCACCATTCCTGAACCTCAGAACTGGATAGCATCTTCTTGGGTCCATCCTCAAGAAACGTTTTGATATATTGTTCATCACGAAGGCTTTCTTGTAAAAATAATATTGCGTTAAAACCCCTACCTCATGACTCCTACGGTGCTGCACTCTGGTCTGACCTGGATGACACTGTCAATTCTCATCCAGGATCCACTTGATGTCAGTGCTTCCCATTGTGGGGGGAGCTGCCCCTTGGGGGGCACTAAGAGCTGCAGAATGGATGTTTATATTTTACCCTGGGTGATGGGTTACAGGACAAGGATTGTTAAATGCCACTGGGGGCATAGAGTAATTTTTTTTTCCAAGAAGGGGTTGATATGTCAAATATACTTGTAAACTCATGCTCTTGATTCTAGGATTTCAGAAGAAAGGAGAAGCCTGACATAAACAATGAGGGTACTGGTGGCAAGTAATTACCCACTGGACTATGATCTGGAACGTTAGCAGTTTGAAATCACCAGCTGCCTCTTGGAGAAAGACAGGGCTTCCTACTCCCCTAAAGAGTTAATCTCATAAACTCGCAGATGGCAGCTCCACCCTGTCCTTACAGAATCTCTAAGGGTCTGCAGCGACTTGATGGCGATTGAGTTTGGCTTGGTTTGGTTTGGGTACATTAAAAATTTCAGAGGAGCACGTGAGAGCCAATCAGTGACCCCACAACACCCTGCAACTGAGGGTGGGGGCCAGGAGAAAAAAGAGGAAGTCACTCTCTCAGACTTCCAGTTAGGAAATGCAAGCCCTTAGTTTCTGGAATCCACTCAGTAAAGAGGCAGGGGAAAAGAGGAAGGCCCTGGCCAAGATGGATTGCCATGGAGGGTCTACCTCAAGCACAGAAACAATTGCAAGGATGGCCCAGGACTGAGCAGGGTCTCCTGCTGCTGTACCAGGTGCGCTCTAAGTTGGAAGTGACCAAGAGATGTCTAACAACAAGAGCAACCATTTCACAGAACATGGCGCTAGAAGAGAAAGCATTTCCCAGGGGCCACAGAGCACCCCTTCCCCTGAGAGAATGCTCCATCATTCCATATTCCTGGTCTCTTCTGAGACAATTCCATGACCTCTGCCTAGGGAGTAAGATGCAGAATTGTTGGACTTTTTCGACCTGGGCTCAATCCAGGAGTGGGGGAAGGAGGGGGGGTGGGATGGAAGTGAGGCTGCTCTCCCTCTAAGTCTTGGGCTTTCTGCTTCAATAGTGCAATCGAGTCACCTCCTGACTCCTTCTTCCCAGGAGAGGTCATCCACTTTCATACCCTTTCGATACGACTCTGATCCTTTCATCCAGCCATGAAAGTGAGAATTGCTCTAGGAGCCCAGAGCCGAAAACAGTTTCCTAACAGAAAAATGTGGCCAGGAAGAGCGGAATTTTTAAAAAATTTAAATAAAGCCCCATACCAGAGAGTACATGTCCTTCTATGTCCCTGCCTCTGTCTCTCTAATCATTGGTTTTCACGAGAATTGGTGTCTGGAACTCTGAGGGATGATTGAAGAGAGAGATTTCTGCATGACGCAGTGACGCGATTAATTACACTCCAGAGCAGTTCATTTGTCCCGCCAACCTACCTGGCAGTCCTGCTATATTTTAAATAAATAAGGGTGCTTTGGGGTAAGCACTGGGTCGCTAACCACAAGGTTGGCTGTTCTTGCCCACCAGGTGCTCCCAAGGAGAAAGACGAAGCCATCTACTCCTGCAAAGATGTAGCCTCGGATACCCATAGAGGAAGTTCTGTTGTTGCTGTCAGTGCCATCGAGGCAGGGTCCACTCATAGGGACCCTA
Organism: Nesogale talazaci; assembly: GCA_004026705.1. Classification (NCBI taxonomy): domain Eukaryota; kingdom Metazoa; phylum Chordata; class Mammalia; order Afrosoricida; family Tenrecidae; genus Nesogale; species Nesogale talazaci. Next base: position 38,115 of record PVJH01004187.1, read on the forward strand.
TATACAACGGAACAGAACACCACCCAGTGCTGCGCCAGCCTCACAGCTCTTAGGTTTGAGGCATGGTTGCGGCCATGGCGTCACTCCTTCTGCTCCACGGCCTTCCTCTCTTTCCCTGCCCCGCTACCTTACCATGCATAATGTCCTTCTCCAGGGACAAGTCTCTTCTGCTAACATATCCTGATAAAATCTCATCACCCTCACCTCTAAGGACCACGAAGGGGTAGTTCTATTCTAGTCTCTAGTGTTGCCATGAGTTAGAATCGACTTGACTGCAGTGAGCATGGGTTTTACACATACCACGCTTGTCATTTTTGTGTCTGGGCTGTAGACTCATTCCTAGGCATTTGGTATCTGTACAGGGGGCTGCAAAGAGTGATCTTTCCATCGCATTTCAACCTACTTCTTGAAGGCCCCCATCCCCTTGATAGGATCTAGTTGTGAGAAGGTGACCTGAGTCCCTGGAGGGGACTGCTTCCAGGTTCCAACACTCTGAAACCTCCCAGGATCCATGGATGGAGAAGCAAATTTTGTAAAATTATAAAATCCAAGGCGAGGGACTCTTGGTTTCTGTAACTCTTGTGGAGAATGGTTATATAAGGATGAAAAGTTACACCAATATCAATCGCTGCACACATTTCAAATTTAGATTATAAACATAAATATGAAGACTGTCTGCTTTTATGCTTGATACGGGGCCAAAGTTTCCAGCAACTCTCTATAAGCAACATTAATATTTTGATCTATGTTTCAGAGTCCTTTTGCCAAAGATAATTTTCAAAGAAAATGAATTATAAAGTGCCATGAAAAGGGGAGAATTTGCAATGAGCGCCCGAGAGATGTGGTTGCTCTTGCTTAGGAAGAAGGGTGGGGGTGGGAGGTGAGGAGACTTCATGGATGGTTAAAAAAAAAAGTACAAAGACTAGCTACAGGGCAGAGAAGCATGCATGCATGGAAAAGCTGAATGAGGAGGTGTGGGGATTATATCGGAGTGGAGCTAACAGAGGATGATTCCTTTCCTATCATCCTGCAAAAATTTAGAACAAAGAAGAAATAAGACATTGCACTTACCTAATGGTCTGATTATGGTTGCTTTTCAAATCCTGCCCCAGGCTGGTGGTTATTACAATCTAAGTTGGAAGAGAGATACACAGAGGTCAGCACAGCTGGTTCAATACACTTTGAAAATATAGTCCCTGAATTTTACATATATATAGTCCCTGATGTCAGTGATCCATCTGATATACTGGAGAAAGCCTTTCACCTGATGAGTTTGTGGAACAGTCTAGTAAACCAAGAAGGCCTTATCCATTCTGACCAAAATCACTGTCCTGAAGTCAATTCTGACTCACGATCACCCTAGAGGACAGAGTTCTGCAGGGTTTCATGACTGCAATTCTGGTGTCAAAAGTTTCCTCTTTCTCTCTCTCGGAGCAGCTGGTAGTTCCCCACTGTTGACCTTGTGGTTAGCAGCCCTGCATATAATCATGACTCCAAAAGGGCTGCTAAGAGTTTACTAGCCCTGTGTCTACTTTACATTTAGAGAAATGAAACGTCCCCAGATGACTTGCTTTGAGTAAAAGCAAACACTACCAACAAAGTCATGTTCCCCAGTGACTTCCCAAATCCCAGGTTTCATGCGATGTCTTTCATGTGCTTAAAAGCTATTGCATAGAAAGACAAGAAACATGTGTAGGAAACTACAACAGTTTTGCAGTGTTTATTCTGATTCCATGAGTGCCTTAGGGGGGACAAAACAACATCAATGTTGTGTGTTTGTCATGCACATAACAAACATGCACATTGAGGCATGGTTGCGGCCATGGCATCACTCCCTCTGCTCCTCTCTTTCCCTGCCCCTCTACCTTACCATGCATAATGTCCTTCTCCAGGGACAAGTCTCTTCTGCTAACATATCCTGATAAAATCTCATCACCCTCACCTCTAAGGACCACGAAGGGGCAGTTCTATTCTAGTCTCTAGTGTTGCCGTGAGTTAGAATCGACTTGACTGCAGTGAGCGCCCTCTCCTAGATCCCTAAGCACCCAGATTCGTCACTCCAATTTAGATCATGGCAATGCCACTGTAGTCAGTGTTGCTAGCTGTCTCATGTAGGCATTCTTCTCATTTCTTGGACTTTCACGTGGAGTTGAAGGGTTGTTTATCCGTCCAGGGCTGGTATACCAACAGGGCTAGAGAATATTTGCTAGTCTAAAAAAGCCAGCCCATAAAAACCAACTCAATTCACTGAAGAACTGGAAGGTATCCACCTACCATGACCAAACTCTTTGATCAAAGAGTCTACAGAGAAATCTTGATCATAAAGAGGGAAATGTAGAACCCAATGTCAGCTTCTCATGAAACGCAGACTTTCTGGATCCATTGAGATCCAGATAGCTCTGCTATCTTCTTTAAATCTTAAGCCTGAAAGACCCCTCTGAAATCTTTTCTAAACCAGACAATAGTTTAACTTAATTAGCATAAAATGTCTGCCTTGAGCATTGTGCAATATGAAGATCTGTTTAGATATGAGATCAAAATGGAGCCAGCAATGAGAAAGACTCGATAGAAAATTTAGAGAGTGGTGAGCTTATGTTAACAGGGGTGGGGACCAATTTGGGGAAGGGGGGTGAGAAAAGCTGTACATCTTGAAAGGTGTAATCGATGTTTCTGACTTATTCGGAGAAATGGTCGAAATGGTGTACATTCTCAATTACAGCACCAACAATAAAATGTATGTAAGAAAAAAAAATTTTAAATACATGTAAGAAATCAAAATAGCACCTCTGCCATTACAGCACATCACCTCAGTGAATACAATTACTGGAAGCAGTTGTTTCACTAAGCGATCGCTTATTTTAACTCCTGTGATGGCTATTCAAGGTCATGTCAACTTAATAAAAGAATGAAGGGGTGAAGTCTAGACTGTCAATCAGGTCTCAGCCTGGTGATCCCTCCTTGTGGGCGTGACTTTCTCATGAGGATTCTGGAAACTTCCTCTCTTCCTTCCTGGAGGTGGGATGAACCTCTCTCTGCCTGACATTCCTGTTGATAAGTCACATGGAGCCAGGCCGACGGCAGCCAGAGCTCTGCAGAGGTGACCACCACCATTGGATTGACAGGACTTTCCATCCACTTGCCTATGATCCTCCTGCATTCAGCATCATTCCATGTGCTGCGTGAGTCTGAAAAGGACTTCATAGGCTAATATTGGACTTATGGACTCCTATCAAACTTATGGACTTGATCTGCACTGGGGTGGAATGTTTTATTGATATATAATTACTTCTCGATATAATATTCTCTCTTACATACATATGAGTGTCTTTGGGTTTGCTTCTCTAGTCAGCCCAGACTAACACAACTTCCTTGCTAGTTTAGTCCAAGGAAGGAGTATGGTGGCCACACCACTGAGACAGACTGTGTGAACAAGCAGTGCATGCTGCTTTTGTATCTCCTTCTGATTTGTGGAGTCCTGGTGGTGCAGTGGTTAGACATTGCATAGCTCTAACCATAGGTCAGCAGTTCAAAACCACCAGCCTTTCTGAGGGAGAAAAGGGAGGCTTTCTATTCTCCTAGAATTATAATTCCATCAGAAAGGATTTTTGGTTGGGTTCTGACATGCGGTGGGGAAGCAGAATGAAAGAAAAATCGTTCTTGAAATGGACAAAAAGCTTACTCTAAATGCAAAGAAAAGGGCCCACTCTTCTTTCTTCCCCTCCCTGTTGGTCTCCTAAATCTTCTCTCCTGCTTTACCCCACCCCAAATTCAGCCTTCAACGAACTTCTCCCATCTCAAGGACACTTTGATTGGACTTTTCTGCTCAAAAACCTTCTGCCTAGTATTTCAGATTTTTGACTTCTATATCCCAGAGAGTTTTCCCTTTCTTCATCTTCTTCTGGTTTTCTAGGGAGACCCTAGTGGTACAAGAGTTATGTACTCAACTGCTAACAGAGAGGTTGGTGGTTCAAGCACACCAGCCATTTGCCCCTGTAGAGAAGACAGCCCAAGGACTCTCAACGAGAGAGAGGCAGTTCTGCTCTGTCCTGAAGGGTCGTCATGAGTTGGAATGACATGATGGCATGAGGCAGAATTAACGTGATGGCACACAACAGCAGCAACAACAGCATCCATTGCCTGCTGTTTAGAAATCCAAAACCACCTTACCTGCTCACCTCATGGATGTGCTAGCAGGCTCTGCCCCTCCCTCTCCATCTAAATTCTGCCTATCAGTAGGAACCTTATTTCAGGAACCTTCGCTGAGTGCCCAGCATGAAGTGCTGTCTCCTTTCTATGAATCAATATGAATCATTTGGCAATTATGTTTCCTCACGACAGCCCTCCACCTGCTTAATGCGATTTCCATAAATTGTCCACAAGCTCCTTCAGCACAAGGCCTTCCAGACAGCAGATGCAAAGAAAGAGGCGGGCGTTTGCTCTGACGACCTGAGACCTATCAAGGTGACATTGCTGCGAGGGGACTTTCTCCTTCGGAGAGAGCAGAGGAGAACACTGCCGTGACCTCATGCAGAAGGGATGCAGACACAGGGACCAGGGCCACATCACCACATCTATTTCAAGGAAACAGGCAAACATCCCAAACCAAACCCAGCAAGTGCTTTGCAGGTGCCCCAGGAAGGACTGCCATTTGAGAGAGAAATCAAGGACTGACCTGATTTCTTAGGCCTCTGGGAAAAGGAGATGCAATGACCCCAAACGTCCAGGGAAGGTGGTGAGCTCTCTAACCCCCATGATGAACCAAAGATCTCTTCCAGTTGTGTTACAGAAAAAGGAAAAAGAAAACCCACGTTGCCCAGAAAAGCTGGCATGGAAACAAAAGAGCCAGGGCAAGGTACAGGAGAGTGGGACCCGGTGGATCGAGGAGCGGAAGTGCCCTGAGTGATAACAGCAGATTTGCCATAATGCATGAGAGCTGTGATGTCAGAACTGTTAACAGTTATGTGGACGGGTGTACCCAGTCTCGCCATGCCACCAGCACTGTCACTGACTTCTATTGCCTGTGATTTATCCAGGCGATCCAAACACGACAAGCCAGGGCTTCAAGTGCCAAAAACACTCGAGCCATCTCTCAGCTGAACGAGCCAACACACTTCCTTTTAAGAAAATGAAAATTTAAAAAAAGCATTGTAGCTCCAAAGACACGAGCTAAACATCACCCAATCCTGTTTGAGCATTCATCTCCACCGAGCCCTTCTCCCTGGGGGACAGCAATACGTAGTTCAGATCACTGGGTCTCAAGAGCTGTTTTATGATGCACTCACTCACCACACAGCCCAAAAAGCACTTCAATAGTTCATGACACGCGATGGGGTGGGGATGGCTTCAACTTCCAACAGCAAAAAGTTTGACTCCGAAAGCTTGTCATCATCTAGAGTCGACCACAGACCACCTATCTGCCTAGGCAGACCTATTGCTCTTTAGCTTCGCCGCAGTGTCCTTTCAGTGGCTGTTAGTGGTCATCCCACTTGAGTCAGCCCGCAGCTCCTGGGGACCCCAGTCCTCAGGGAGCAGGATGCTCCCTGATCCTGAGCTAACCCCCTGATCCACTGCAGATTGGACTCTTGTGATCCACATGGTATACCCGGGCTGATTTTCAGGCATGGGATGCCAGGTCTTTCTTCCTAGCCCATCTGACTCCAGAAGTTCATCTTCGTCATGGACACCTGCAATGACCACCGGGTGGTGACTGCGTGCAAGGGACCTGGTGGGGCATCGAACCGGAGTCTCCTGGATGGAAGGTGAGACGTCTCACACTGAGCCACCACCACTGCCCTAACTGCACAGCAGTGTTGAATTCTAAGCGACCGGGATGCTGAGACAATGAACGGTGGCGTCTGTGCACGGATACCTGGCCTCCGTTAAAAGAGAGATCCAGCCGAAACCACTCCCTCAGGGGCAGGATGAACTTCGTCTTCACAGCCAGGTCTTCTCCTTTGACAAGATGCATTTGAACATGCAAGTGGCCTGAAAGGAAAATTCAAGTGCATGACAATGGCAAAATAATGCTTATACTTAGGCATGAAGGAAGAGGTTCTCTCTGCCATCGGGTGGATGTTGACTCACAGTGACCCCACAGGACAGAGTAGAATTGCCCCCTGTGAGTTTCTGAGACTGTAGCTCTTTAGGAAGCACAAAGTCTCATCTTCCTCCCGAATGAAGAGGCTAAACCCGCTCAAAAATGACCCTAAGAAGCTCCCAGGCTAAGTCACATGCTGTCTTCTTTTAAGCAAAACAAACCCCCTATAAATGCATTCCTTTACGAATCAGGCACTGCTCATGCTGACCCTGGGACCCAGATTTGAAAGGCATCCCTCTCACTGACTTGTCACGCTGACAAATGACTCCCTTCTTCTAGACAGAAGTACCTGCCACTCGACGGAGTGGAGGAAGACGACAGGATTCCTTTTGATACTTACCCTCTTCAGTAAGAAACACAGAAGGTGTGCCGTACATCTCATTAGAATCCACAAAATACAGAATCCCACAGAGATTGGCTTTGCAATAATGGAGTAAATAAAGCCACAGGGAGACAGTAAAGCTGCAAGAATGAGAGAGAAGAAAGGGGAAAAAAAAACATCTGCAGATTGATATAATCCAAGAACAGGTAATTACAGTTCACAACGACCCGGTAGATTGCTTCCTTTCCAAAGAAGGCATTGCCTCCGTGTTCATCATGGGGGAACCAGCAGGCAGAGCTTGATTTTTGAAACAAAGGAGGGTAACTGGGCCAGACAGGAACCGAGTGTCCCTGCGCACAAGGAAGCCGGCCTTCCACCCCGTGCCCGAACTCTCTTGCTTGCGTCTCTCTGACATGCTCCCGTGCCTGCGTCTGATTTCTTGATTACGGCTCAGAAAGCCAGGCATCGCACGAGCACGTGGGTTTTAATAAGAGGTGAGTTGATGAGAAGCTGCTCTACTTTCGATGATTAAAAGGGGGGGGGGGAAACATAATTAGGGCTTTTCGAGCAATTTTGTTTCTTTCAAAGATAAAAGCCTGAAAGTAGAAAGATGTCGCCATCTACGAAGTGGGCCTCCCACATGATCACGAGGACACAAGGGTGTCTCTGGGCAGTCCTCATGCCAGCCCCTCCAGCCCCTTCCACTCCCTGCCTCTGGCTGGCCAATAGGGAGCGGATGATGGGAACAATCCATTCCCACCGGGCGGGGGGTAGGGGGCGCTGAGGGCGAGAGAGGAAAGAAAGATGTGTATATTGTGTCTGTGGAGTGAGGATGAAATCGCAGCGGCCCCCTTCAGTTGGACCCCTGGGAGTCAGGGGGATTCACTGGCGTCTATCACTAACAACGACGCACTGAAGAAGGAAGCACTTAGATGGGCGGTGTGGTCCCTCCGCTGGCCATCTGATCACCCAGCAAAGACTTGCTCCACACCCGCTTCGCGGCCTACTGCTCAAAGTACTAATAATCTGAGGAGCAGATAACAGGGGTTGTTCGATGCTGTTGGCCCCATTCGGGGTATGACATGAGATTTCACCTCAATTCAAGGTATCCGAGGAAAGGTACAGATGCAGCCCAAACTATCGACCGGCGGCAGCCTGGTGATGCTTCCTTAGGGGTGTGATGCTCTTTTTATATAGGAGAGACCTGAAGCAGAACCGTCGGTTCTGTCAACTTCCTGTTATCGTGCCTGCCAATCCCAGGAGCATCACTGGACCACTGACCTCGGATTCCTTATTTAGCATCCACCAGCCTGTGGCTCTCCTATGACATCTTCCCGCTTCCTGTTCATCAGGTCCTGCAGCCACACGAGTCAGCAAAGGCCTCCAGCATACAAGTGACCCAGGGACTTGAACTGGCCTGGACTTACCAACTTCTACAACCGTGTAGGCCATTTCTCGATCTAAATCTCTTTCTGTCTGCAACACCCATACAAGGTCACTGATTTTGATTCTCTAACAGGGGTCTAGTTCACTGTCCCTCAGACCATTAAAAAAAAAAAAAAACTATGAACACAGCTTAGAAAAAAAAGCAAACTATGAACAAATTCACTGCAGGCCTGGGATGAGTCGGCTCCTAAGCAGGACAGGCAGCAGCAGCAAAAACACCCAGCGGGCCAGATAAATGTCCTCGGTGGGCCGCATGTGGCCCTCGGGCCATAGTGTGAGGACCCCTGCTCTAGAAAGCCCAGCCTCACACTCCCGCCCATGGACCTGTTGTGTGTCAGAGCTCCATCTGTCACCTTGGTTGTCATCTTAATGAAAACCTTGCCAATCTTTGCTTGCTGGTTGGGTTTGAACCCCCAGTCACGAGGGCTGTGAGCCGTTGCAGTTGTGTGGAGTCCAGTCAATGTTTCTGCTGTAGCACAGAGGTCTTTGCTCAAGCTGGTCACCAGTTACTTTCTGCCATCGACGGAGCTGGTGGATTTGAAGCACCAAGTTTTCAGGTTGGCACCTGAGCACTTAACCACTCCGCCCACAAGGGCCTCACACACTTTTTTGAGTGAAAATCAACTCATTGAGACAGCGAATGTTTGGGTTTAGAACCCTTTCCAAAGCCGAGGTGTTGGAAGGAATTGTGTGTTGCATCTTTACCAGGCATTGAGGTCAAAATTGATCCTGCAGTCTCTCCTTTCACTCCAGCGACCCACTCATTGGCTGAGTGGAAGGAGCAGTGGCCTGGCATTCTTTGGGGCTCCATCCAGACAAATCCTTTGCAACCGTCTGGGCTTTTTAATCTGGCCACAGACTCCGCAGTAAGATAGGCAAGCAGATGGTGTCACACGGCTCCCTCCAAGTCCCCCTAGCTGAGCAAGCTCATGAAGATAAGTTATTGCAAGGAAGCTTCGCAAGAACATACGCTCAGCATAGAGACTCAAGATCTGCCCTCAGCCAGCAGCCTGGGAAGAATTAAATCACTCTGCTAAAAGCCATCTAGCCTGAGGTGAACCAGAAACCCTCTTCAGCATCTTCAACCCAGCAAGAACATCAAAAAAAAGGTGGGGGGGGGGGAATAATTTTTGCTGAACTCCATGGAAGAGATCAGAAGGTAGGAGAGTTGAAGCTCCTAGGCCAGCCTGGGGGTTGTAGGTGGTGCAGTTAGCATGCCCAGCTGCCAACTAAAAGTTTGGAGGTTCGAACCTACCCACAGGTGCTTGGGAAGAATGGTGCGGTGATCTACTTCCAAAGAAAGGAAAATTAAAAAAAAAAAAAAAAACAGCCGTTGAAAAATACTACCAAAAAAAAGAAAAGATGAAACACTACAGAGTCGCTGTGCACTGATACCACCTCAGTGGTAACTGGTTTGCTGTGGTTTGGGCCCCTAAGTCAGAGGGAATTCTGCTGCCGGTGGAAGTTTTGGCAGGTGAGTCTCAAACCTTGCAAGGCGGTAAGCCGCCACTTCTTCATGCCCAGCTCAGGATGAATGTGAAAAATGCAGGACAGAGTCAGACACTCCCTGGCTGGTAGTCACACTATATAATAAAGTTATTTTCAGAAAGAGAAAAACGAAGGGCCAGGGCAAACGGAAAATTGCTGAACGCGAGAATCATTTGGGTCTGAGCTCTACCCCCCTCCCTATTTTCCCTACTTGGGTCCCATCTCCTCAAACCTTTCCCTCCCAACCAAGGGTGCTCAGACAAGAAGGGCCCCGCCCAAAGCCAGGCTGTGCCCTTCGGCCCCGCCCCCACCCTCGGGGCTCCGCCCCCCCAGTCCTCCAGGATCCGCCCTCCTTACATGGGGTAATCCGTGCGCTGGCGACGGGTGGCTTCCAGCTCCCTGTTGCGAAACCTCGACAATTTCTTCACGATGCCCGTGTTTTCCCCACTGGAGGCGTACAGAAAGCCAAGCAGAGTGACCATATCTGCAAAGGCAAACAGTCAATTCCGACATCCCCAGAAATGCAGTGCTTCCAAGGTCACGCCCTTCGGGGGACTCGCTGCCCAGCTTCACCCCCCTACATCGGAGCAGAGGTTGACTTCAACACCTGTCCAAATCTTACCGGATCATCCTCTCACAGCGCTCTTTGAAGCGCCAGCCCTCCCATGAGCAGTGCGGCGCTTACACAACAGCGTCTGAAGGACTCTGTCGATTTCATCATCCTTCCTGCCTGCAGGAACCCTGAGCGCTGGGCTGCTAATAATGGCAAGATCAGCAGTTCAAAACCACCAACTGCTTCGCCGGGAGAAAGACGGGACTTTGTATTCCCAGTAAGAGTTACTGTCTCGGAATCCCACAGAGGCAGCAGGGTTGCTGTGAATCGGCTTCACCTTGCTGGCAGTGAGCCTGGGTTTTCTGGTTTCTAGGGAGAGGGCCTTAGGCTCAGGGAAGCTGAAAGGACTTGTCTATGGGGTAGAGCCACGTTGGAGAACTCAGACTTGGATGACTTGACCTCCTTTGCTAAAGAAAGCACTTTGAATTGGAGTAATCATTAGCTAATACTGGCACAAGAGATGTTCACTAGACAGGGGGCATAAAGGTTGACAGTTCAAAGCCACCAGAAGCACCACAGAAGCAATACCTGTCTGCCATTATGAATGCCCAACCCCCTCAGCCTAGTAAGTAAACCATTGCCGTGGAGTGCACTCTGCCCCTCGAGGTGACCCTAGCAGGCAGAGCAGAACTGCTCCTTACAGTGATTGAGACTGTTCACCCTTCCTCCCCAAGGAGCAGCTAGTGGGTTTGAACTGCCCACTGTGCTTATCCCACTACGCCACCAGGACTCCTTTCCATAAAGCTGGCCGCCTAGAGAACCCTCAGAAGTTCCATTCTATAACATGAGGGATGTTTCCTATGTGGGCATTGACTTGGTGACAAAAGGCTTGGCTTTCTGCAGTTTGCTACTCACCAGGGCCTACCTGGGACCGAGGCCAGCCATGGTATTCTCCACGGTCTCCCACAAATGGGAACAGTGGGACTCTCACAAGGAAGACTGGAGAAGAATGGATGTGTTGGGACTGTGCCGTAGACTACTGAAAGTGCATGTTGAAAGGACCAAGCACTGCAGAGAGGACAGACAGATCTGTCTTGGAAAAAGTGCAGTCAGAGTGCTCCTGAGAGGCAAGGACGGTGAGACCTCCTCTTCCACTCTTTGGACACGTTGACAAGGTGGCTCCAATGGGGGGCTCAAGCATAGCAACCATTGTCGAGGACGGGGCAGGACAGGGCAGTGCCTCATTCTCTTGTGCAAATGGTCACTAAGGGTGGCAACAGACTCCACTGCGCCTAACAGCAGTAACAGGTCACCACTGGTGGTATACTGGTGAAAGCACTGGCTTGGAAACCAAAAGGCTGCCCTGCCTGTTCAGAAAGTGAACAAAGGACCCTGTGAAACAAGTAATGGACAAAGGGTTCTGTGAGAGCTGGCTTGGCAAACACCTTGGCCTCGAAGCCAGGCCCTCGTGACAACCCTGACACAGGACTCTAGAGGAAGGTAGTTCTAAGACACTCTGATTCAGAGCAGCAGCCCTGAAAGCAACGCCCTAAGAGACCCACGGAGAAACTGAGTAACTCGGAAGAAAGTTCTGGGTCATCTGTGGTGCGGCAAGCCCCTCCCCTTCAAAAGTGCACTGAAAAACCAGAAGTGTTCCCCTAGAAGCATTCCCCTTCGGAGCCGGTGACAGGGACCGCTTCCTTTCTTTCAGAGTGCCTCCATGCTTTAATAAAGCTGTGGCTTAACTCTTTGCTGAGCGAGGGAAGCCTATCTCTGTACCCGCGTGGTTTGGACCTTTCTAGCTCCCCATGAGCCAAACTTCACACCCACCTCCACCTGCTCCATGGAAGAAGGATGGGACAGTCTGTCTGCAGGATTTACAGCCAGGGAAACTCTCCGGGGAAAGTTCTGGGTCCTACAGGATTGCCACGGGTCAGAGTCGATTCAACAGCAATGGGTCTGGTCTTGCTTTCCTTAATGTTTCTATGCCAAGTCACATGCGCAGCAGCTGTCAGGGAATGTCTCACACAGTCCATGAAGTCGGTTCTACTGTGAGCCCCACTGAGCAGATGACCAAACACTGAGCCCCGGAGCAGGTAAGTAATACATTCATTTCAGCCATTTCAATAGATCTGAGTATGTTTTTATGAAAATGATACACGAGTGAAAGATGTGGCGCTGTGTCCCAGCCGGTGGGTTTCAGAACTCACGTGCTCCGAAGGGAGTTTTTCTTCTACGTAGCTCAACCACACACACACACACACACACACACACACACACACACATACACACACACACGCGCGCGTCACTGATCAGGCCCCTTAAAACAGGGAGTTCCTCTTTATTGGCTGGTATGCTGAGTCAGCCCACCCAACTCACAACAGCCCCCTGAACAACAGAACAAGATGCTGCTCCTGGTCCAGCACCAAAGCTGCCCTGGGGATCAAGTCAATCACCAGGTCTTTCTGTCTGTCCAGTCTCCCAGCAGCACATATGCTTCTACAGACAGACATACAGTGGCTGTGCATGTGGTGAATTGGCTGGGCATGGAAGCTGGGATATAGAAAGCTAGAGTGAAGGGCGAGGATTCTAGATGCTATCACTCTGCCATCTGCTTGACTGCCAGTGACCTGGCTGAGTAGAATCCACCCTGTGGGCTTCTGAGACGGCAACTCTTCAGGAGAGTACAAGGCCTCATCTTTCATCTGTGAAGCAGCTGGTCATTTCGAACAACCAGGCTTGCAGTTAGCAGCTCAACGCATAATCCACTAGACCACCAGGGCTCCTCCTGGAAGACAGAGGCTGTCCACAACAAAGTCTTAAAGAGACAATTGGGTTATTTCATCCATATGGAGGACCTACTGCTTTGAGCATAGCCATGTCTGATTTATTTTTGCTCTCTATACCTCCCCAAAGAGCTAATTTACTTGACCAAACCTAGGAATAAAGATCTCTTTTTCTCTTTCTGAAAAGGCTCCTTGGTTTAAAACTCCATGATTAAATGGGGAAACTGCCTATTGTCCTGCTTGGAGAGGAAATAATTGTCCTTCGTGCAAGCCACTTAATCCTGGGACTGGCACTGACGATGACGCTGGACTGGCTGGCTCTCATTCCCCAGTTATGGAAGGAGAGAAAAGTTGTACTAGAGAGAGATACCTGGCTTTATAATAACCGGGAATAGTCATATTCATAATTTCAGATGCCTGTCACATCGCGAATAGGATCAAATAAGCAATGTTTCTGGCTCCATGTCCATAAATCCACCCCTTTTGTTTTGGCTAGAAGCCCTTGTGGTGTAAAGGATAACACAATAAGCTACTGCTAGTCACAAGGTCAGCAGTTCAAAATCACTAGCCACTCAGTGGGAGAAAGACAAGGCTATGTACTCCTGTACAAAGCTAGTCTCAGACACTGACAGGGGTAGTTTCAGCTTGTTCTTTGGGCTCTTTGCGTCAGAATTGACTTGATGACGGGTTTTTTTGAGGGGAGGGTGATTTTGTTTTGTTTTGTTTTGGAGAGTGTGCAGTAAGAGAGAGAGTAAACAGTTCAAACCCACCAGTCCTTCCAAGGCAACAAGCTGGTGCTGTTTAGGCTTATAATGCTTCCCAGCCTCAGGAACCCTGTGGAACTGTTCGATTCTGTCCTCAGGGGTTGCTGTAGGTCAGAACAGGGTCTAAGGCAGCAAGTTTCCAGCTGTTTTAGGAAATAATGCATTTGGAAACCCTCAGGGGTGCCTTTATCGATTGGAAGAGGAACATTTGAAGCCTTGTTATCGTTGTTGTTGTTTAATCTTTTTCTATTTATTTTGCTTTACCATTGGAGTGCATTTGACTCACTGATTTGTGATGGGTTGCTGGCAGCGGGGCAGTGGGAGTAGGAATAGAAACCCTGCATAGGTGTCTTTGGACTCTGTGAGAACGATTGATGGTCCAAGAGGTAGCTACCGGGCCAGCCTCCACTTGGCTTCCACTGAGTTGAGTGGTGCCGGGAGCCAGCTGGCCGTATGAAAGCCCTGGAAAGCCTTCTGCTAAGGGTGGCATGGTAAGTGAACTCGTGAGCAGTAGACATGTTATCAAAGCGAAGGGAATCTGATTCAGCTCTAGCCGACTCTGGGGAAAGGAAGCTTCACAAGGCAGATTTCCAAAGTGAGAGGAGTTAAAAGGGAATGCTGATGAGCGTCTCCTGTCTCCAAGGATCAAAAGGAAGTGGATTGAACAGGAGAACTTTGCAGCAAAAGACCGTGGGGAAAAAACAAATCGGAGACCCAAAGGTTTGACACCATTTTACAAACACGCAAATCATTTGTACCCAGAGAAAAGAGGGTAATGTTGGTGTTCTTCTAAAATTGGGTGTGTTAGTTCGTGCTGACTAGAGAAACAAATTCAGAGACACTCGTATTAGAAGGAGATTTATAGAAAGAGTAATTGCATATTAAGAAAGCATTCCTGGTCAGTCCAGATCAAGTCCATAAGTCCAATATTAGTCCACATGTCTGACACCAGGCTCTAAATTCCTTTTCAGACTCATGCAACACATGCAATGATGCTGAGAGCAGCTTAAGATCACAGACCAGTGGGTGGAAAGTCTTGTGGATCCAGTGGGGGTGGAAGCATCTCAGCACTGGCATGGATGTCCCCATGACTCCTCCAGTTCCAGGGTTCTGATTTGATAGTATATCTCCATGTGGTTTATCAACAAGAAGGTCTCACAGGGAGTGAGTCCGTATCTGATCTCCAGTGAGTTATTTATCTCCTTAGCACTTCCTGATGAAGTCATCAAGCTCTGACCTGATTGACAGGCTAAACTCCACCCTTTCACACTTAATGGTCTCCAGTTGGCACCAGATTATGTAACTACCACAAGGGGCTTCTGTGGTGCCGCGGTGGAGAGTTCTGGGGGTCCGCTCCCTCATTGCAATATTATCTTCCTGCTATGAAGGAGAGTCCTTGGGGGGGGGGGGTGCAGTTAATACTGACTGACCACCAAATGTCAGTGTTTGAGCTGACCTAGGGCACCAGGTGACCTGTTGTGGTGGCCAGATGTCTTGGAGGTGGTTCTGACTCGCAGTGACCATGCAGACAACAGAAAGAAACACCACCTGATCCTGCATCAGCCTCACGGCTATTCTCATATATGAGCCCATCTTGCAACCATCGTATCCCACCTTGTCAAAGACCCTTCTCATTTTTGTTGCCCCTCCACTCTACCAAACTTGATATTCTTCTCCAGAAACTAGTCTCTCCTAGCAACCTACTCTTGAAGAATCACCCATGGACAGGACTATAGGAGCAGTCAATTCCTCTGGACCTTCTGGTGATAATCCCTCTTGCGGGACTGGGTAAATCCTAGCCTCTGTGTCCATGTTTGCTCATGGAAGCAGCAGTCAGACCAGACGACGCACTGTGCTGTGTAAATCTGCTGCACAGACCTTCTCAGAGTGTTGAAGAGCAAGAAGTCTACGTCGATGACAAAGACGAACCTCACCCAAGTCATGGGAGTTCCCATCCCCTCATAGGCATGTGATAGTTGAACACTGAGGAAGGACAGCTGTGGAAGAATCTATGCATTTGAATTATGGTGCAGGTGAAGAATACTAAAAGTACCAGGGACTGCCAAAAGAACAAGCATATCTGTTTGGGATTAAGCACAGCCTAAGAATACCTCTCAGAAGCGGGATGGCAAGACTTCGTCTCATGTACTTTGGACACGTTGTCAGGAGAGACCAGACCCTGGAGAAGGACATCATGCTTGGTAGAGTAGAGTAGTAGTAGAAGATCCTTGAGGAGATGAGCTGACACAGTGGCGGCAGCTATGGGCTCTGACACAGGAACGGTTGTGAGGATGGCCCAGGATGGGGCAATGTTTGGTTCTGTTGGGCACACAGGGTCACTGTGGGACGGGACAGACCAGATGGCCTTGCACAACAGCTGTACCTAAATCGGGATTCAAGCCTGTCTCACTCACCACCAATAACCGATACTTTCCAGAATTTGATAAGGCCCAACGTTCCTACATCAAATAGTATTCCCTCTTCTTTCAGATCCTTCCTCCAAAACCAGTTCTTTAGAACTCTGGTGGAGACACCATAGCATTAAGGCACACATGCCAGGGAAAGTCATTTTTCGGGACCCCCCTTCCTCCAAACCAGTTCTGTGACTTTAAATTTTTGAGCAGAGAGAGCCAGCTGACAGTCTATGGTGCAAAACCTTTCCATTTGCTGGAAAGAAAATTAGATTGGTGACTGGCTGGCTGTCACGTCTGTGACTCCACCCAGGGCTCCCCACCACAAAGCATGTCTTTCTGTGAAGCCGCATGCCATCTCCCCAGTGGCCCCACAGAGAACTGTGGCTGTCGCTCAGCTGACAAGCCCTGGGCGGCAGCACTGGGTGTTACAAGGCTGCACTATCACCACATCCTCTCTATGACTGTTGATGTCTGTCCGGAAACCGCCAGGGCTCCGCTGCCTGCACTGGCATCTCACTCAGGGTAAAGTCGGACTCTGCAGGGCTTCCAGCGCTTTTCTGCTTCAGCACCAAGGCCAGCACCGAATCCGCTGGACTGGGGCTACATGGGAGGGGCAGCGAACACGAGGAGGACCCCCAGGGAAATGGACTGACACAGTGGCCACATTGACGGATGCCAACACGAGCAGGTAGTGCTTCCTTCTGGGGTGCACAGGGTGGCTAGGAGTCTGAACTGACTTGATGCCGCCTAGCAACAATTAAACGCTCGGGCGCGGGGCGGGGGCAGGCAGGCAGCCTCTTCTCTGGTCCAGCGACTTGACCAGAGTCCTTCCTGTGAAGAAGATGCTGTGTCCACAAAGGCTAGCCCTCCTGGGGCTGTGTCTCCGCCAAGCCACGGTGAGGGAGGCAGCTTGGCTCACAAGGGGCTGTGCCAGAGATGGGTGCCAAGCGAGGGCTGTCTGCAAGAGAAGTAGGTAAGCAGGACCTGCGGGGAAAGAAGCTAAGGATTTTCAGTCGGGCAAAATCAAGTTAGAGCACAGCTAACTCAGTAATGCTCCCAAACACGGGGCGTTGAGAAGGTGGCACAGTGACTATTTATAACTTCTTTTAAAGCAAAAGCCAGACAGCACCATGTCCCATCATTTTCCAGCTGGTGTACTCGAGGTTGGGATGTTATGCAGAAAAGGTGCAAGGTGTGGACGTGGGGTACCAAACAGTTCTGCAGCGTACTCAAATATAAAAATAAAACGGACTTTACTTCTGCTCAGTTGTGCCCCAAACATACTCCTAACAAAGGCTAGGAGCTGTTAATAGCAGAAGACGACACGCAGCTTGCATGACCGAGAGCAGAGCACAGGCTGAGCCAATCATGTACTTTCAGGCAATGGGCTGATGGAAAGTTAAACAGCTGTTGGGATGAATGTGGTCATACAGTATGAACTGACCTGGAACAATGGCTACCCCGTTGTTCATGGAGACAAAGCAAGGGCATATCGCCTCTTCCCACATGAGGAACAAAGAGTCCGATCAATGTTATGGGAGTCCCAAGAGGTCTGGAAGAGTTCATTGCTTGTCTACTCCTTGAAAGTCTGGCAGTTTGAGCCCAACCAGAGGTGCCTAAAAGATAAGCCTCACAATCTACTTAACCCAAATCATAGCCTTGAAGACAGAGCTCTTTGACTCTGACTCCCATGGGTTAGAACAGTGAGAGGACAATGAAAAATTGGGACATCGACTTAATTGTATTGTGTCAATTTGGCTGGGCCAGGATTCTCCCTGGATGTGAGCTAACGAAAGGCAATCAACACTATGATGGGGTCTTCTGTGAGCAGCCAAGCAGTGGTGGGAAGAAAGAATGGAGTTGTTCTTGTTGGGAAGCACCATCGAGTCAGCTCCAATCCACAGCAACCCCAGGCACCACAGCCACTGGGTGCCTCATAGCCCTGATACAATGGAAAGGAAGTTTCCATGGCAATGTAGCCTAATCTATTTAAGCAAACTCTGTGGGAAGACATCCTCTTTCTTGCTGACCCAGACCCTGCATCTGTCTCATCACCCTCAGGTTCTGTGGACTTGAGTCAAAGGTTTGCCATGGTGCCTGCTGACACTGGGAGCCATCAGTGGCTGCCATTTTGCCTGTTGACCTTGAAGTCATGAGACGCTGCAGCCATGGGCCCAAAATGCTGACCCAGGGATGCAGCCACCTTTGCTTCCACCAGCCTATGGTCTTCCTGCTTCCTCGCTCACCTTCCTGATGCCTGGTTCATTAGCCTCAGCAGGTATCCATGTCAGGGAAAATTCTCCAGCTTCATTTATGTCTGACCCAAAGTCATCTTGTTGTTTTTCAACCTGCTGAAGAGACCTTGAAGTGATCTTCAAGACGCAGCAGATTTACCCCATGCAGTACATCTGTGTTAGTCGAGGTAGACTAGAGAAACAAATCTATAGAAACTCATAGGTGTAAGAGAGAGTTTTATATAAAGGGTAACTGTATTTTTTTTCTCTCTTTTTTTTTTTTTTAGGCATCACTGCCCTCTGGTAGGAGTGGGAGGTCCAGCCTTGCTGCTGCTGGATTTGAACCACCAAGCCAGTCGGCCGCAGTCCCACACTCAACCACTACGCTAACGGGGCTCAGCCCAAAGGGTAACTGTATTTTAAAAAAGCTTCCTGATCCAGTCTAGTTCAGTCCATAAAACCAATATTAGCCCATATATCTGATACCAGTCTATAAAATTCTCTTCAGACTCATGATGTAGATGCAATGATGCCGAATGGAGGACAATCACAGGCCAGTGGGTAGTAAGTTTTTGGACCCAGTAGGATTGTAAGCATCTCAGTGCTGGCAGGGGTCTCTTATGAGGTTTATCCAACTTCAGAGGTCTGGTTGCATCAGAGTAAGGCCATATAGTTCAACCTCAGGGAAGTCTCGCAGGGAGTGAGCAAAGAGCGAGAAAGGTTTCCCACCTCCAAGGAGGAAAAACAGGAATTCCCAGAATTCTCAGGTGAAGGCCATGCTTACACATAGACTTGGCTATGATCCCATTGACAGAGTTCCATAGATTGCATCCCTTCACTTGTAATCCTCTCAAATTGACACCAGATTATGTAACTACCACAGCATTGTTTGATCTCTGGACTAGAACTGGATTTGACTTACCAATTTCTACAACTGTGTGAGTCACTTTATTGATGCAAATTCCATATATGTATAATATATGATACATATACATATTCACACACACATACACACACGTGCTGGCTTTGCTTCTCTAGAGAACAGAGCTGAACAGATATATGCACAGAATGATCTGGAAAAAGACCCAAGAGACTTCTACCGTGTTCTGCTCTGGGACCAGGGCTAGAGGACTAGGATGGGAGAAAACTTACTCTTCTTCCCTTAGCCGATTTTCCTACTTGGATATTCTGCCAGCTGAGCAGATTCCTTTTCTGGCTTCAAAGAGAGACCACCATCTCTGCGCGTCTCAGTGGGGGCAGGGAGATGCCCACCAGAACCTGGGTCCAGGGCCTCTGTTCCACTCATCGCAGCAAGATTGTCTTCCAAGAGATGGAGTCCAGCGGGTGGGTGAATAAAAGGTGGTTCACATGTGTAGAATCTCAGCCTCCAAACACAGCTTTTAATTTAGAAGCTGAGGTAGGGTGGGATCTACCTACTACCAAGAGGCAGCACAGAGAAGTCCAAAGATGCAGGAGGTTCGGACGCTGAGAGTGGGTGAGACCGGCTCCCCAAGCCTCCACTTTCCCTCTGTAAAGAGAGTGGGAGAGGGGGCTGTAGTGGGGATTGCTGTAGCTAAGAAATGTGATGGTGAAGGTGTGTGGAAGGTTGGAAAGGGCTACTCTGGTTGTCTGGCATCGAGGAGCAGTTCGCATGGAGAATTCACACACTGCCATGTATCGGGGGGTGGACAGAATAAGTCTGGCTTGTTATATAAACATAATACTTATAATCATTACACGTATCGTTGTGGCTGGACTGCCCAGCCCACAAACGGATATTACCATGAAGTCCTGCCAAGCCAAACACTCGGCTTCCGATCACTGTTCAGCGCAGGACTTTCGTGAGGAGAAGCCGGTGCGTCAGAGCTGAGAATTTCTAGTGAAAGGGAAAGAGACTGAGACCAGAGGAGCCGTGATGCACCTGGCAGCACTAGCTGCTCCCGGGGAGGAAGGAGGGGTCGTCTGCCCTCATAAAGATTCACAGGCTCAGAAACCCTACACAGGTCTGCTACGAGTCAGAATGGATTCCATGGCAGTGAATAAGAAGCAGCTTTTGTGCTTGACACTGGAGTAAAATGGGTGCAAATCATTGTACGACTACAGCTCATGCTGACACTAATACCACATATACTTGAGTTTGAGCCAAGCTTTTTAGCACATTTTTAATGCTGCTTTTGTGGTAGTAGGTGATATTCGGGTCAGCTTGTACTCAGGAATATACGGTAATAGAAATACGGATATAACAGCTTTTGTTCTAACGTCTGCATCCATTTCTTGCTGAAGCTATTCAACTGAAGAAAGTAAAATTACTTTAGAACCTGTAATCATGGCATCTCCAGACCTCACAAATGTCAGAAACACAGATCCCGCTTGGTGGAATGGTTTTTCTTGTTATGACACAAACACTGGACCAAAAGAGGGTCAAGGGATTGTCAGCAACACTATGGACCACTTGAAAATCCATGTTGAACTGTTCTGGTTGCTAAAAAGATTCTGTAGCCAGAAAATCTCCTCTGGGTGCAAAGCTAATGGTGAAAATGGTAAGAGAGTGGCTATTGTATCCTTCAATCAATCAATTCTGTGTGTTATATTGTTTGCAAACTATTCATTTGATTCTCAATTTGCCGTGGATGAATTAAGTGATTGGTGCCACTTGAATAGGAGTGATAAACAAACATGAACACTTCAATTCAAAGGGCTGTAAGTTGTCACATGCAAATCAAAGACATGGCATTGGCTGAACTTTGACTAGAAGTTAATGAAGTGTGACAATGTTGGAAAGTTGTCATGCAAGATCTTTTTGCTGTCATTCTAACAATCACTGAACATGGAAGATATTTTGAAGGGAGAAATGGAGTGTTCACAGTCCTCCAAAATAGATCCAATTTTTGCAGGTCACATCTCAAAATGTGGGTAACGCAGGAAAGGGCAACCCTTGATATGTACCTAACTGAGGTCTGAAGAATTAACAAATGTACAATGTGATCATGACTTCCCTGCTGCTCTTTCTCATCCTGACCAGAGAATTTGTCCTCGATTTATCACATGTACCGGCTGAGAAAGTCAAAACAACAAAAAAACTGCAAATCAAGTACTTCACTCTTTATGTTTACAAAATTGATTTCTCTGGGTACAGAGTCCACTCGGATGGGAATGTTACCAATATGTCAGGGTGCTATAAAGGCAGGCAACAGGAGAGTTTACGGTGTAATGATTATGTCATTTGCCATTCCCATACCATGTGCTGCACATTCACTTAATCTTGTCGCACATGAGATTGTTGTCTGAGAGCAGTTGTTTTGTTTTGTTTCTACTATGCAGTTACCCCACACTTTTTTTTTGCAACCTCTATTCATCGGTGGCAGTTCTTAAAACATCGGCAGCAATTAAGTATGAAAATGTGTTTGTTTGCAATACAGGTTTGGAAGCATGTACTGCAGCAGTAGATGCAATCCTGGAGTTGTACACTCATTTTCCAGATGCTTTTTGAATACATTGCTGAAGAGCAGGCACAAAAAGGAGATACCAAAAGAAAAGCTGAAGACATTCACTAAAAAATAAAAAAAATAAAAAAATAAAAAGCTAATCATCAGTGTATGCATTCATAGTGGTGATCTGGAATAATAGAGTCTAGCATTTTCATCACACGAGTCAAGCCGTCTGATCCCAAATTAAATTTGAAGACTAGCACAGATCTCTACCAGTCATTAACAGGGTATTTACACGATGCAAGAGAAGATCTGGAAAATTTCAAAAACACGGCAAACCAATCTCTGCCAAATGCTGATGATCAGGCAATTCCCTGTTGCAGAGGCATGAGAAAGAAGAAAGTAAAAGACAGATGTGCTTTGGAGGTATCACTAAATGCCAGAGATCTATATATACCATCATGGACACACCAGGACTTTACATGAAAAGGACAAAAGTGAAACAAGTTCTTTCAAATAGATATTCCTTCCTAAGCAATGCGATTTTGCCTGAAGAATGCATGAAAGCAGCAAATGCAGGTTCATCTGGGTGACTTAACTACCATCATTTACAGGGAAGTGCAACAATTTCATTTGTGTATGAGAACCAAGTTGACAGAAGCAGGAAAGACCTGTTTATTTTTCCCCTCGCTGAGACCTGCCTGATTTCATATTGGAAGCAAAAGGCAATGCATCTATTCCAATGTTGAGATTGTTTTGTGCCTGCTCCTAACTTTATAATGTGTTAGAGGTGTGAGAGCGACCTCAAATTGAAGTGAAAGTGGCCCAGTGAAGCACTGAGCTTCTAGCCATAAGGACACAGGTTCAAACCCACCAACTGCTCTGCCAGGGGAAGAGGAGGCTGCCTACTCTCATGAAAACTCAAATCTCAGAAACTCAAAGGAGCCGTATACTCCGTCCACAAGGGTCGCTAAGCATAGGAATCGACTCGATGGCAGTGAGCTTGAGCTGAGTCTTGACATTTTTTTCTTGGACACCTTTTCATTGATTCATACCCCCAGAGGGTTTCCAAGCCTGTAACTCTTTATGGAACAGATACCGTGTTTCCCTGAAAATAAGACCTACCCATAAATTAAGCCTCAACAGGATCTCTAAGCATTCGCATGATATAGACCTTACCCCCAAAATATGACCTAGTGATGGGCATGGCTATGTAGCATATCTGCACAACCCATGCATTTTGTCACAGAGCAGTGAGGAAGAGGGTCAGTCCTTCTCATCTCCCCCATCGTGACCTTTCTGCAGACTCTTGATATTGCAGGAAACGAGCCATTCAGAGATCATTTGTGCAAGGAAATTAATGACTACATTCAAAAGAGAATGACAAGAAATCAGCATGGAAACTTTGTGAAGCCTAGCCTGTAAGAGGTCGTGATTTGGATGAAGAATTCATGGGATAAAATCTCTGACTGTGTTGTTACCAATGCACCCGGAGCAGGTTACTGCTGATAGTCCATTCATTCAATTGACCTCAGATTCATTTACCTCTGTATCCACCAGTCTGTGGTCTAGTCTTACACCCTCATCCTGCTTCCACAGCTACTCACAGAACTGGACCAGAATGACTATGTAAGTCTGTTCTTGATATGGATCTCTTTCTATATTACAAACACACACAAATATGACTGGATCTGTTTCTCCGGAGAACCCACCCTAACACACTATAAGAACAAGCCTTACCCCTCCGTCCTCAAGGTTGTCTTCCAAAACACTTCCCACAGATACCACTGCACACATTCTGCCCACTGTCTTTTGTAGGCAGGGGAAGAAGTGCTCCCCTTTCCATTAAGCAACCACAGCCGGGTGAACAGAGTGCGTTCTGCTCTTGGAAAAGGCATTACTCTGTATTACACTTTTATTACATTCGTTCTCACCTCAAAAGTAAGCCTCTAAGGAAGGTGGGGGAGAAAGCCTTGTGAAGCTGTGAAACAATAACAACGGGAAGGAAAAATGTCGCACGTGGCCAGGATCTGTCTGTCCCAGGGCCTTAAGGACTCAGTCCAATGTGCCCCTAAATCGTTTCATTTGAAAACATCCAGCTTGTAACTGTGTCACTCTTCAGTGAGAAATTCATGGCTTCCCAAACACGAAATGGCATTGCTCAGCCCTCACGATGTCTGTACAAGGAGCTCTTGGTCTCGGTGGTAAAACAGTAGGATGCAAGCCCAGAGTTCAACTATTCGAACCCACAAGCAGCTCTGAGGGAGCGGTGGTGGTCTGCCCGGGGAAACCCAAGGCCAAGCAAAGTGGAGGGTGCACGTGCCTCATGTCACTGGAGGATGTATGTGCCTCATATCATGCCTTTTTCTTCTTAGAACTATCAGCCTTGCAGCGAAGACATTCCCCCCCAGGTCTCGCCTGGCCATCTCCCTGTAAGAGGTTGCCGGATTGATCATCAAAAGGCACCTCAGCCTAAGAGGCAGTGGTAGCTCCGAGGGGGAATTCTTGCCTTCTACACAAGAGACCCAAGTTTAATTCTTGGCCAATGCACCGCATGCGAAGCTGACAGCCATCTGCCTGCAGAGGTCATGTGGCGGTCATGTACTTGTGTGTCAAATTCATGATTGGGAGTCTAGGGGTGGAGTCTAGCTTGCCACTCTGGAGATAGCCAATGAGGCCTCTGCGTGGACATGGCTTTCTCCTGAGAATTCTGGGAAGTCTTGTGGTATTTCCCAATTGGAATAGAGAGACTTGGCTCAGCCTCTGAGATGACGAACTACTTACAAGACAAAATTACAGCATGCTGATCAATTCTGATTCCTGGAGAATGGAGGAGCCAGAGAAGAGACCACATGGACTTGCCCTCATGGAGCCAAACCTCTGGGGCCAGAGAAACTATGGGGAGACCCGTGCCAGCACAGGGATGCTTCTCCAGCGAGAGACACAAGACTCTGCCCCCACTGGTCTGTGATTGTCCTGATGTCATTGCACATGTCCTGTAAGTTGAAAGGAGACTCTATAAACTGGTATCAGACATTTGGGCTAATATCGGACTTATGACCTTGGATTGGACTGGGTGGGGATGCTTTCTCAATGTCCCATTCCTCTTGTATATAAACCGTTCCCTTCTATCCATATGCGTGTCTATGAGTTTGTTTCTCCAGTCTACCCAGACTCACACAGGCCGGCATGTGGCAGCTAAACGGACTCCACTGCAAACCTTGAACTAAGAAGACAGACTGCTGGGTGATCTTCTCTCAAAGTTCAATCCATCAAAGTCGGATGGATGCAAACAAGTCACGTGAAAAAGTGCATGCGACAGTGAATAGCCTACCCTGGCCTGACCCCAACAGGCACACACAGAACACACATTCACTCCGGCTTCTTCTCCTACATTCTTTGCAGCTTGGCACCAACTCAGAATGAGCCTCACACAGGCAATGATGACTAGAAATAAGTTGCAGGCTAGCATGGCAGAGGACACTGGACAGCGGTCAGGAGCTGGGGTGGTTCCATGGCGAAGCGCTCAGTCGCTAAGCGAAAGGATGATGGTTTTAACCCACCTGAGGAGCTGCAGGAGAAAAGACGTAGTGACCTGATGCTCCCAGTGCAGGGACCCATCGGGTCCCCATGAGTCAGAGCTGACTCAACATGAACTGGTCAGTGTCTTCGAAAGGTCTACAGCCTAGTGAAGAATACGGGATGAATGCCAAGGTGCCAGCTTTGCTCTTGTGTTTTGTCACCCAACATGTTGCCCTGGGGGGGAGAGGGGGGCCTGGGTGGACTTGCCATGCCGTTGTTGCCACTCCTCATGCGTCGGCTGTCATCTCAAGATGCAGGCTTTAAAATCTAGCCACGGAGGCTGGCCAGTAGCAAATGGCTCCTGGAGGACTAACACTCAGGTGACTCCAGCTTTTGAATCAACTACACAGTAAATGGCACGCCTGGAGACTCCCAACAACTCAGCCATCAAGTTGAAGCTAACTCAGAGCGACCCTGTAGGACAGGGTAGACCTGGACTGTTCCTGTGAGCCTCTTAGCCTGGAACTTCATGAGAGTAGAAAGCCCCATCTTTCTCCCCAGGAATGGCCCGTGATTTCAAACTCCTGGCCTTGTGGATTGCAGCCCAAGGCAGAACCACACCAAGGAAATAACCACAGCCATCTCCAGATGACACCGAGGAAGAACTGAGAGCCCAGCGTCTTTCAGTCCCTGCCCCAAACGGGTCCTACTGAAGACGAGGAGGCCACAGACTCAGCCCGTGGAAGGCCACCAACACAGTCCATCCCTTTGCTCCATATGTCCAACCCTTTGGTCACATCTATGAGGAAAGTCCCGCCAGAAGTCCTGAAGCTTCAGAGTCCACAGCAGAGTCACTGGGAACTTGTTTAAAATGCTGATTCCAAGGTTCCTTCTCTTGAAGGGTCTGATTGAGCAGATAAAGAATGGGAATGCACCAGGAATGCGCATTTGCACAAGGGTCCTGATTCCAAGGTCCTTTCAGGAGAAGGGAGCAGATAAAGAATGGGACCCAGGAATGCACATTTGCCACAAAGGTCCTGAGTGACTCTGACACAGATCATCTGAAAATGCACCCTGGAAATATCAACGCTGCATGGGTGTCTAAGAGCATGCCCCGCCTGGGGTCTGGTCCTAGGGGAGGGGGCCTCAGACCTCCAGCAGCCTGCAATTGTGTGGGGTCCTGTGAGAATTGTCACCAAGGAGTCGGGATTCTCTCTTCCTCACCACCGCTTGCTACTGAGTGTCCCTTGTGTGGCAGACATGGAACTCTTTCAGGACTGCTGGGCAGGAAAGGTGATGGACTGTGCCCCACCACAGATAAGGAAATGGAGGCTGGAAACCTCCCAACATGCCAGAAAGGGGGTGGGGTGCGGGGGAGAAACCCTCCTGGTCACCACTCTGTGACCCTCCCTCCCTGCATGACACAAAGGCCCCTCCACGCTCCCCATTGCTCCTGGAAGGAGACATTCTGTTTGAACCCAATCCAAACTTGAGTGGGTCTTTGCAGGGGAATGGTGAGGGAAGGCGAGAGAGGAGAGGGTTTCCCAGCCCTTGTGGGAGAAGCCTAAAATGCTTGCTTCCATCCTGGAAACCAACCAACTCACTGCCATTGAGTGGATGCTGACTCATCTTGACCCTTTAGGACAGGGGAGAACTGCCCCTGTGGATTTCTGAGGCTGTAACTCTTTACGGAGTAGAAAGCCTGTCTTTCTCCCTTCCAACATAACTTACTGCCCGACAGGACAGAGTGACCCGATGGTCACAACGCCTCGTGATTTTGAACTGCTGATCTTGCCGCCCAACCATTGCTTGCCCCTCCAGGGCTCCTCTTTCCAATTAAAAGTCGGTCGAAACCTCTCCAGGCGCCCCTGCCAGGACCCCTTCATGACCCCACCTCTGTTCTTGGGATCTGTTGGCTCCTCTCCCTCCTCTCCACCTTTCTGCTTTCCCTTGCTGGTTCCAGCGGCCACGGTGGGCAGTGTCTTTCCTTCCTTCGCAGTCTGGCTGCTCCTTGAAGGACACTGCAGGACACTGTCCCTTCCCCTGCCCCCCCCCCCCCATTTCAGCGCCAGCTATCTGAAGAGCAGAAAATGAGGTCCCCGGAGCCAGCCGAATGACTCACCATTCTCCAGGGGACACCGGGGGATCACGTTTGCCCGCAGGTTCCAAATATAACCCATGTTCCACTCGAGGCACACTTCATGGTCTTTGAAAGGGCGCTCAAAAGGCGGGACGGTCTTGAGCAGAGTGTAATTCTTAGCCACCGCATAGAGCAAGTTCTCCTCCCCTTTGACACGCAGGTCCCCGGCGCGGGGGCTGTGGGTGATCCAGGCGCGCAGGACCACCGCGGACACGGAGATGGAGTGCCGAATGAAAAAGTCGTCGCGGTACACCATGATGCTGGGAAACCTCACCTGCACACTCTGCCTCCTGTGGGTGTGCAGGTGCTTCTCGTTCTTCCACCTCTTCTTGTACACCGGCACGCTGCTGCGGAACTCTGACGAGACCACCGCTTCCAAATGGACCACGCACGGCTGCGAGCACAGATACTCCACTGACACCTCGGAGACATTGCGCACGCTTCCTTCCAGGACGTGGAAATAAATGAAGTCCCGGTACGCCGCGCTGCTCCGCTCCGCGTTGGGGACCACCGATGTCGTCAGGGAGGTCTGCCGGCCCAAGGATGGAACGAAATTCTGAAAGGGGGAAGGGAGAGAAAGAAGGTAGGCTTAAAATCTTGATTAGAGAGGCAACCCCAGGGCCATCGAGTTTATTTTGACCCATCAGCAGCTCTTTGGGGGACAATGGAACCGCTCCCCTGGGGTTCCAGAGATTGGAGGTCTTTGTGAGGGCACTTGGCCTCATCTTTCTCCCACGGAGCGCTGAGTAGGTTCGAACTACTGACCTTGTGGCTAACAACCCAATGGATAGCCTACAACGGTCAAAACCAGAAACCAGGTAGCAAACTCACTGCCATCAACAGAGGAGATTCCAACTCTGGTCAACCTACAAGATCAGAAACTGCCCCTGTGGGTTTCCCAGGCTGTCCATCTTTACGGCAGCAAAAAGCCTCCTCCTTCTTCTCCTGCAGAACAGCTGGCTGGTGCCCTGAACAGCTGACCTTGTGGACAGCAGCCCTGGAGATGGGGAAATCATTCTTTTCCACATCCAAGGAAAAAAGAATTTTTTTACAGAACTCGATCAACATAAAGCAACGAGTGAGGTATGCTCCTGGTTCTACCAGACAAGTCCGCCTAGAACAGGGGATGTACACTGGAGTCGGAAACATGGGGGATTTAGAATAGATGTTTCCTCAGGATGAGTAATGGGAGTGGTGATACTGGGAGGGTGGAGGGATGGTGGAGTAGAAAGGGGGAACCAATTTCAGAGATCTACATATAACTTCCTCTCTGGGGCAAGGCCAAGAGGGAAGTGAGTAAAGGGACACATTGGACAGTGTACTATATGAAAAAGCAATAGCAATTTGTACATTATTAATGGTTCATGGGGGGATGGGAAATATGGGGAGCTGGAACTGGGGGCCTAGGTGGCGGGAGGAAGTTTTGAGAGTCATGAT
Source organism: Nesogale talazaci (assembly GCA_004026705.1). NCBI lineage: Eukaryota > Metazoa > Chordata > Mammalia > Afrosoricida > Tenrecidae > Nesogale > Nesogale talazaci. Next base: position 66,746 of record PVJH01004187.1, read on the forward strand.
GACAAGTGTGCAAATGAGGCCTGCATACAATTTATGTGTGTATGGATTGTGAGGGGAGGTGTATGAGTCCCCAATAAAATGATTCATTAAAAAAACGGGAGGAGGGGGAAGGAGGAGCTTATACCAAGGGCTCAAGTGGAAAATGTTTGGAAATGAAGGTGGCAACATGTGTGCACATGTGCTTGATGCAGATGATGTAATGAATGTTATGATAGCTGTAAAAGCCCCCAATAAAATTATTTTAAAAAATAAAGCAATGTGTGTGGAAGATAAAAGATGCCAAAGTACACACAAGCGAGTGTGCGCGCGCACACACGAGAGAGCGAGAGAGAGAGAGAAAGATGAAGCCACATTCAATGCTCTCCCCAGGCTCAGGAACATCTGCTGATCAAAACGTTCACTTTCAAAGGGCCTTGGCATTAATGGCAGAACTGCCTGCCTTCCAAACGAAGCACCCAGTTTCCATCACACCCAGCCGTCATTGAACCTGCCTTTGATGGGAATAGAGACGACACCGCTGCAGACCCTTTTAAACTATGGTCCTGTCTTCAAATGGCGGCCCAAAGCAACCCAATCAATGTATGGGGGAGAGGTTCAAAGTGCACCCAGAGGGAACACACCAAGGATGACAGTACAGGGAATCTGTTTCTCCCAGAGCAGGGAGCCAGGGCCTGGAGGGCCCGGCAAATTTGCCCGTAGGGTTCCTGCTGCTGAAAATCACACACAGGCGGGATGGACTGCGGACTGTATCTCCTGCCCCTCCCTCCAAGGCTAGTGCGACAGGTGCCAACACTGCTTCTAGCTCCCTGTGTGTATGTCCCTGGTTCTTTGGACAATGCGTTGCATGGTCTGAAGTTCAGACCCACCAGCAGCTCTAAGGGAGAAAGGTGGGGGCTTTCTCTTCTGTAGCCGGAGCATGGCTGGAACTTGGATACAAATCAAAACTTCCAGGATACACAATTAGGTCAGTGTGGTTTGCACCCAGTCTGGGCTGACTCTCGAGATGCAAGCACTCCTTGAATGGGTGTCTATCCTGGAGTTTGCTGGGTCCCTGTTCTTTGCTTTATGGATTGTATTTTGACAGCACCAGATAACCTGGCTTTTTAGATGTTGTTTTAAGAAAGTTACTTATGAAACTTAAAAATATGCTGAGTAAATGCAACCAGGCACATAGTCCCAAATTTGAATATGAATAAAAGGAGAGGAGCCAGTTCAGTTTTCTGCTGCATGCCTGAGCTAGCTGTAGCCCTCTGCTTCCTTACAGATTCCTTCCATGTGCTTCTCCCTCCTCTGTATCTCCATTCATCTAAAAACACACTCATCCCATAAAAATGACAGTCCCAGAGACTCACGGGGCAGTTCCACCCTGTCCCATGGTATCACTGGGAGTCTGCATGGACTCGATGGCAGTGAAGAGTCGTAGCGGGAGTTCAACAATGAGACCTTTGAGATGTGTGCATTTCCTCCAGAAGGCTGGGCCTGGATTCCAGACCACAGTTTTTGTTGTGCAGGGGACACTGGTGTGTGTATGCAAAGAGGGCTTCTCAATGGAAGTTAGTGACTGAGGTATTGGAAACACAACTGAAAAAGGTCACTTTGCTACATGCCAGAAACCACAGACAGAAAAGTCACGCACTGCCATGGAGTTGATTCTGATGTACAGCAACTCTATGGGACAGGGTAGAACTGCCGCTGTGGGTTTCTGAGACCAGAATTCTTTGGGGGAGTAGGAAGTCTCATTTTTCTTTCTTGGTCCACTCCAAAGGAGGAAGAAATAAACTCCTTTCTTCACTTCTGACTTGGGGCTGCAGGGGAGGCAAAGGGGCCTATGACATGGAGCCAGTGTGTGAGGAAACACGTTTGCAAGTCTATGATGCACAAAACACCATAGTTTCTGTGCCAACCCCCTAAACCACGGCTCCTCAAACTACTACGACCCATGGGCCACATGTGGCCCACCGAGGACATTTATCCAGCCTGCAGGGTGTTTTTGCCAATTCTTGCTTAGCAGCCGATTCATCCCAGGCCCGCAGTGAATTTGTTCATAGTTTGTTTTGTCGTGTTTTAACTATAGTCTGGCCCTCCAGCAGTCTGAGGGACAGTGAACTGGCCCCCTGTTTAAAAAGTTTGAGGACCCCTGCCCTAAACCCACAGAAGAACTTTTGGAAACAACTAAATGGCAGTGAGTTTGGTTTTGGAAAGCAGGAGATGAGCATTATTCTTACCAAGTGGGAGTCGTTCTGACTAGGGGAATCTGGGACTCACTCACTCACTGCCATCTAGTCATCCAGATTCATAGCAACCTAGAGGATGGAGTAGAACTGCCCCTGTGGGTTTCTGGGACTTCAGCAGTTGACCGGCCTCATCTTTCTTCTCAAGGTTGAACTGGCAATCTGTGGTTTAGAGTCCAGTGGACCCGCGATGCCACCTAGCCCTCCTCTGGAATCTGAGACAAGCTTCCTGGGAGAATTCTTCTTTCCATTGGGTTTTGAGGGATGAATAGGAGTTCTCTGGCTAGACAAGGACAGGGAAGACATTGTAGTGTTCAAGGACAACCCACTGCCCTTGAATCGATTCTGACTCAGAGCAACCCTCTGAGAGAGAGTTGGACCAGAGCATTGGGTTTTACAACACTGTAGATCCTTTCCAGACAGGCAGGGAGACCTGGCAGGTTTGAACCATGAACCTTGTGAGTAGCAGCCCTGTGCTTAAAACTCACAGAATCACCAGGACTCTTGGTTCAGTGACTACAAACACAAATGCACGGTAAGCGAGTCAATTCCAACTCTCGGGTGGAGGGGAACACCCCCGTGGACTGTGACTCTTAGTGGGAACAGATGGTCTCCTTGTTCGTTCTCCCTGGGAGAAACTAGCTGTTTCGAACTTCTGAGCTTGCGGTTAGCAGTGCAAGGTGTAAACCCCTACGTTTCCCCCCACCCCCACCCCGGGGTTCCTTTCCTCCAGGCTAGAAAGACTTAACTATTTTCTTTAATACATTGGTTTTTTTCCTCCTAGCTTTATCCACCAAGCCAGCAAAATCCCAATGAAAATACTGACAAAACAGATTCTGACGTTTCTTTAGACCCTACAAGCACAGGCGGGGGGGGGGGGGGGGGGGGGGGGGGGGGGCAGTGGATGACACAGGAAAACACTTGCCCTGTTGGGAAAGCAGCACGTGCTGGGACTGCTTTGGTCAGAAAGTTGACTGGGAGCATGGGACCGAGGCAAGAATCCTGGGCCTGGAGAGAGAGTCAGGGTCCTAACAGGAGTGGGCTCTATTCTCCTGCCGGCACAGAAATCGATGTCAATTCCTGTAGACAGCGTTCTCCCGGCAAAGCAGCTGACAGCCAATTAGAAACCCAGCCACCCAGCCATTAGAAACAGGAGCCAGTGCCATCGACAGCTCATCGATTGGTCAGTGCTCAGTCCCAGCAACAGAGACGCAGATGGAGACGACACTGGGAGTTCTCTCCGGCCCGATGTGCAGAGATCACCGGTGGGAGTAACTTCTAGGGAGCCAAGCGGGCAATCCAAAAGTCTGCATCGACCCAAAGTCTCCCTGCAGGGCCGCCCTCTATCCCCGAGTCCCACCACGAGACTGTTATCTATAGTTGCTAAATCCAAATGTGCAATGGCAGGGGTCGTAGCAGCGCTTGACCTCGGCATTTTTTGAAGCAGCCAATCGCAGCCGTCCATCTCCCAAGGAGTGGCGGATAGGGGTACACTGCCAAGGTTGTGCATAAGCAACCCAACGTTTACGCTGATGTTCCAGCAGGCCTGCCACAGGCCCACGGGTGGAGCACCATGAAACCCCAAAGCCCACTTCCAGGACCAATAGCAAGGCGTCAGAAAGGGCCCACTAAATGCCCATCAGTAGAAGGAGAGAGAGAGAGAAATTTTGGCACCTAGCATACAACGGAATGCTACGCCTCACTAAAAAAAGATGACGGATTCCCAAAGCATCTCACGCCGTGAGTAGACCCGGAGAGCATGGCCAAAGGACCCCTGTTGTAAGAGGCCCCATGATAAGGATAAGAATCAAGACCAAGACTTGAATGCCAAGGGGAACCCCATCTGAAGCTCTCCAGAGGGCCAAGGGTGGGAAGATGCAACAGTGGCCTAGCAGCTTGCCAGGCTTTGACGTGGGTGAAAGGGGCGGGGGGGCGCGGGGCGGTCAAGAGCCATCAGAGAGGACGAGAACAAGGGAAACATGGGAGTAGACAAACGGTCCGTACGCGATTTGAAACCGTGAGAGAAGAGTCGATGGTCTGAAAGGGACACCACCCACCTTGTCCACAACAGAGGAGTTTTAAAAAGTGTCTAGAGGATTCTGTTGCCATGAGGCCATCCCATCCCACGGTGACCCCTCGTGGTAGAGCGGAACCACTCCATAGGCTCATCTTCACAGAAGCCGATCACTGGCTCCCTGGCTCTCTGCAAGGTCAGTGGTTCAAAACCACCAGCCAAAGGATGAGCTTGTCTACTCCCTAAAACAGTTACCGTTTTGGAGACTCTTGTGGGCACTTCCACCCTGTCCTTGTGCGCTGCTACGAGTTGGCATCCTCTTGACAGCTGCTTGGTTGCCCATGGAGTCCCGGGCTGGGTTTGAACGACCAATCTCTCCAGTAACAGTCACACAGCACTGTGGACCACCTTTGTCAGTTATCCAAAAAAACAAGAACCCAGAACCCCTGTCTCCTCATTTTTTCCCCTCTCAGGCATAGGTTTCCAAACTGATTTGACCCTTTCCAGAATTAAAAAATAATAATAATTACTCGGCACCCCACCTGGTAATTGGAAACATTTGTACTCAAGTCCATTGCCCAGAGTGTAGGTATCTGCATTGGCAGGTCTCCCCTCCACCCCCAGGCCCTGCCAATGTTTTAGCCCCCCTTCCCCCAGCTTTGGGAATCACAGCTATAGAGAATGGTTCAGGAATGTCACTGAAATTTTCTCATAGGAAAAACACATCTGCATATTTGCTTGAACATATGTGGTCTCGGCTGCTCACAACAACCAACACAGCCCTGGGCCCCTGCCCTTGCCTTGATTCTGACACACAGTGATTCTGGACAGAGCTTATGTGGCTGAAAATCCACAGAGGAGCAGACAGCCTCATCTTTCTCCCATGGACTGGCTGGTGGGTTTGAACTGCTGACCCTGCCGTTAGCAGGCCAACGTCAAGTCCACCCAGCCACCTCAAGGACAAGGTGACTGGGAAATGGTGCTCGGAGAGGTCTGTGCTGCTGTGTATCCCTCTCTGTGTTCTGCATACTGTAGTATGTGAATGCTAACAGATCAAGACAGGCAGGAGTGGGAGGAAGGAGAAGAGGCCCAGGCCTAAGAGGTGAGAGTAGAAAGTGCAGCTTCTCCAAATGTCGTCCTTGGAGGAAGCCTGGGGGGAGGGCTGGCCGCTCCTCCCGATTAGTCATGGGCAATTTGGAGGCAGAAATATGGAAAGAGGAGGAGCGTGGGGTCCAAACTGTCCACCCCCGCAGGAAGAAGCTTCATTGTTTTATGTTCTCATTTACGCTGCCAAGTGACAGGGCCGAAACAAATATCAAATAATCTTATAATTAGAAGTGGAGAGCACTGGAGTGAAGGCATGTTGGATGAGGAGCCGGCCCTCCTCACTGAGCCCAGGGGGGCTTCTCTCTCCCATGATCTCCACCCCATCCCACCCACCAGCCAGAGGAGCCTCCACTCTCCGCCTTGGAACTCCATAGCCTGAACTCGACTTCCACCTGAATGGCTGCACAGCCCACATTTATCTCCCCAGGGGAGGTCCACTCACTCTTGGGGCCAGCTGTGCCTCGACAGCCCTCCCCGCACCCCTCTCCTGAGGAGAATCATGCTGTTAAGCCCACAACAAACACCAACTCCCACGTGTTTCTAGGGAGAACTGCAGCCTGAGGCTTTTAACGCCTGTGAACTTAGGGTCGCAGAGGGCCAGGTTGTCTCTTGGGACATGGCCAATGGTGGACTCAACATGCCAACCTCTCGGTTAGAGAGTAAGCTGTTTATGTGTTCCCCTCCAACCCTCCACCCTCCTATGTCTAACGCCACCCTAGAGTACACTCACAACAAGCCCAAGGTGACTAGGAGCGATGTCCCTCCATCTGCACAGTGGGGAAGGGTGACCCTACCACTCCACATTTCAAAGCCGTGGGGCCCTGCTCCCCTCATTCAATCCCATGAGGAGGGAGCATTTTTCTTCCTTCCAAAAAACATGAGGGAGCCGAGCACCCGGGCCTGGCTGTGGTCTCGTGATCTTTTGCAAAGAAGGACTCCAAACCTCTTCCTCTTCCTTTTAAATGTCCATCTTCCCAACCGCTATGCCCGGTTCACCTATGTCGATTTTGGGGTCACATCAAAAAAATGTTATTGGCATATAGGTCACATATCATACCCTTTAACCATTCGATCACATCAGGAAAAGGTATGCAGTCATCTCCATAATCAATTTCAGGACATTTCTTTCTAAACTCACTGCTGTTACCTCTGAATTCCATATATGTGTGCACACACACACCCAATCATCCCCAGGGCCAGGCCCCGAGGTAATTATTAACCCAGTTGCTGTCTCTATAGATTTACCTATCCCAGATTTCATTTACAGAAAAATCATACAAAATGCAAAGAGGAAGCAGACAGACAAGCAAGCAAACCAACCTCCAACAATGACAACGCAAAACAGGAATGCCTCAATTGAGAAGAAAGCAGAAGATAATAAAAATCGGAAGAACGTCAAAATAGGTCAGAAGGGAAATCAAATGATGAGGTGTTGCATTGCAACCTAGCGACAGTGGACAAAATCAACTCTTCCAGGCACTTTGTCTGATTGATAGCAAGGGTGTGTGTTTCCCTGAACTGTGGTCAGAGGGGATTCACCAGAGGCATAATCCACGTGGGGGCCCTACGATGGATTTGGGGCTTCCACGGTCATGTATCGTCTTCTGCAAATCAGGTGTCCATAACTTAAGCTCGGATACCACTCTCTCCTCAGGTGTGGATTTTATATGCAGTCCTTGGATCACACAGTCTGGTATGTTTCTCCATGTGGACTTGGTTGGTGCTCCCTTAGATGGCTGCTTGTGTGAAGACAATCCTTTACGCCTCCAGATGGTTTGAAGAAAATCCTTGATGACTTCTGAGAGCCGAGCACCCTCTGGTTCCTTGACCACACTTTGCTGTCGCACCCCTATATTCTTGATCTCTTCATGAGGACAAGTTTGGAGCAGGGCCATGTCTTAAGAACAAACTGTTATCAGACTGGAGCTAGGACTAAGTGCAAACCCCAAATCCATGCTTGTATCTAGGGCTATAGATACCTGGTACTCTCATTTTGTGAAAGGGAACATCATAAATAAATCACTCCCCTTGGGCATAAGGTAATTCCATAAATGCAAACCAAAATCAAACTCACTGCTGACTCATAGGGACCACCCCTCACCCTCCCCGGTGGGTTTCCCAGAGGGTAACTGGTTACAAATGCCTGGACTTTCTCCCACAGAGAGGCTGGTGATTTTGAACTGCCAACCATGTGAATCACAGCCTAACCCATAACCACGGCACCACCAGGGGACCTTTCATTCGACTGACAGTGCCATTAATTTAGCCAATGATGGAGAACTTAAACCACTGTGTAGAATTCTGCAGCATTTTTAATGCCATCACCAGGAACGCCAAGAGGACAGGGGTCCACCACCTGAGTCCCGTGAGTAACCATCTTCATTACCATGGCTACACGACACAGGAATAAGCCACCCCTCCTGGGGGCATAGGTTCAGTGGGACTGGGTGACCTGGGTCTTTTTGAGTGCTCAGACTCCTCACTGCAGTGACAGACGAGGATGAGGAAAGCAGACGGCTTGAATGGACACCTTCTCCAGGGTCTTCCCTCACACTGTATTTTAAAGAGATTTCTGTACACCTGTGTGACCATCCTTTTATATTGTTTGGACTGGGGTCGAACCAGGCAGCCCCTGGATCAGGCAGCCCCATGCTCCCCTTTGCACCAGTCTCATGAGAAGGAGATGAACAACCTGCTGAACTTTGTAACCCTTGCCACTGGCATTTCACAGAACTTATCTCTCCTAACAGCACAGCCCCTTCCCAAATCTTATCTCTCAGGGCCGGGTCTGTACAGCCTCTTCCCTCAATCTTTTAGGAGACGGATCTGCGAAAGACAAGATATACTCACAAACCATCTCCTGACTCAGATCTTGCAGCTGCAACATCAGAAAGCCTCATCCCCCTTATCAGTACGTATGCCCTTGATTCAAGCCCTATATATGTCCCACTATCTCACTGCTAGGTGTGGCTTCCCTGGACTAACTATCCGCCTCGGAACCCACCCAGAAGCTTAAGATGTTCCTGTCCCTTTCTCTGCTGTCCCTTCCCTTCCTAAAAAAATCCTTCCCTACCTTCCAATAAAACCTGTCTTTACAGTTCATTCCTAACTAAACTCTATTTCCTTTCTGCAGCTCCGCCTCAACCTCTCACCTATCAACCACTTTCCAAGTGTCCTAAGGACAGGCAATGTACCTCCAAAGGTCATTTTGGGCTTCCAGATGTGTGTATATACCACCTAAGGGGTTTAAACAGTGTGTTCTGCAATAGCTCCCCCGGTCTTTCTTCCCAGTCTGACTTAGTCTGGGAGTTTGGCGGAAACCTGTTCACCACCACCCGGGACCCTGCTGGTGTCCAAAATAGGGGCAGCTTCACAGTAACACGCAGAGCACCACGGGATGACTGACGAGTGGAGGCCACAGTTGTTGGACAGAGCAGGGGGAGACTGTAACGGGGTTCAAAACCAGGAAAGGTGTGCCTGAGAATCGTATCTTGTCCCCATACTTATTCAATCTGTATGCGGAGCAAATAATCTGAGAAGCTGGACTGGTTGAAGAAGAACTCCGGCATTGAGATTAGAGGCTCATTAACAGCCTGTGATATGCAGATGACATGATCTTGCTCTCTGATCGCGAAGAGAACTTGAAGCCCTTACTGATGAAGATCAAAAAGAGTACAGATTCAGGAACACATTATGCCCTCAACAGAAAGTGCACAAAAAGCCACGGAATGAGATGGAACCAGCATAAAACAAGTTTCGAAAACTTAGTGTTTGAATACTAATATAAATTCGTGCCAACTATTGGCTTAATAATTTTTATTGGAAACACGCTGAATTGTGCTGATTGCATGTTGAAATTCTAGTGGCTGATATATAGAGTTAAATAAAATACGCAACTAAAATTAATGTCACCTGTTTTTGCTTTCTTTTTTAATACGGCTACTGAAGGGGGTAGGGGTAGAAGCCCTGTGGCCAGCAAGTTAATTTTATGTTTCTGAAGAGAATTATGCCCCACAGGGTATTCCTGGCTGTGACCTTGCAGAAAGAAGCAGGCCAGTTTCTTCCTTCTTCTGGGTGTCTGCCCAGTAGTGGGATTGCTGCATCATGTGGTAGCTCAGTTCCCATTTGCTTTAGATATCACCAAATTGATTTCCATAGTGGCTGGCATGATAATGGACTAGGAGGAGGGTGAACAAAAATAGAGGAAAGAAATAGGAGACAAAAACTATTTACAGAGGTCTAGCTATAGGCATGTCTATATGTAAATACATTCATTTATAATGAAAGGGATAGAGGCCAATGCACATGTATTTATATGTTGAGTATTAACATAGCAGACAGACTTTGGGCCTCCTCTTAACACAAGAACACTTTGTTCTAATAATCTGACACTGTTTACCATTCATCTTCCCAACAGGATCACTGAAGACAAATGGGTGCATAAGTAAATGTGGTTGAGAGAATAGATGGTTCCCGGCTATCAAATGACAGGACATCTGTGATCCTAAAGCCTCGAAGTCAAACAAGCAGCTCTCTAGCAAGGAAGCAAATAAGCCAATATGGAAGAAGCATGCCAGCCTGTGAGGCATTGATGGGATCATGTATCAGGTATCAAATGATCCAAAACAACTATGTCGATGTGAACAGGGAAGGTGGAAGTGGAGACCCAAAGCCAATATGTATACAATTGGATATCCCCCACATGCACACACACACACACACACACACACAGAAGGATTATAAAGAAGGGATGATTCGACCGAGGTGTAGTATAGCATCTATGAATTACACTCATTCCTCCAGTTTTTGAATACTTCCTCACACCCACTAGCATGACCCAGTTCTAAAACTGGCTAGCCCAGAGGACATACATTGGTACAGATAAGAGCTGCCAACACATCGAGTGCAGGACAGATAGCCCCCTCAGGGAAAGTAGTGAGAGGGGTGATGTCATGAGGGCAGGGGTTGTTCAGGAAGGGGGAAGGGGAAGAAAGGGAGAACCTATCATCACAAAGTTGGATGTATAGCACCCCAGCCCCACCATCAAAGGGGATGAATAACAGATATGTGAGTAAAGGGAGACAATGGACAAGATATGAAATGATGATAACAATATATAACTGATCAAGGATTCATGAAGTTGGGAGGGTGCGGGAGGGGGGAAAGAGGAGGTGATATCAAGGACTCAAGTAGAAAATGTCTGGAAATGATAATGGCAACATATGTACAAATATGTTTGATACACTTGATGTATGGAATGTTATAAGAGCTGTAAGAGCCCCCAACAAAAATGATTTTTTTAAAAAAAGAACAGCAACCCCAAAAAAAGAAGCAACTCACCAGGATTTTCTCCAGAGATATTTCTGCATGAATCTAAATGAATAATCTTTCCATGAATAGTTCAGTCTTAACCACTTACCCCACCCAGAATTATATGTGTGACACGCAGGTTGCTAATAAACAGTGCTGTGCTGTATTCTCACTCAAAAAAAACTCACAGCCATTGAGTCCATTCTGACTCACAGCGACCCTGAAGGACAGGTAGAACTGCCCCCACAGTCTTCTGAAACTGCACCTCATTGCACTGCATTGGGTAAAGCTGCTGCCCAAGACCTCAGTGGAGTATTAAAACGTCAGTGTGTGACTTTAAGGACTATGGTGTGCTTGATCCAAGCCATGGTATTTTCAGTTGCCTCATATGTGTGTGAAAGTTGGACACTGAAGGAAGGAGGCCAAAGAATGAATGTGTTTGAAGCATGGTGCTGGAGAAGAGTACAAGTAGCAAGGTGTGCTAAAAGGGCAGACTTGTCTTGGAAGAAGTACAGCCAGAGCACGCCTTAGACACAAAGTTGGCAAGACTTTGTTGTCATGTACTTTGTCAGGAGAGACCAGTTCCTGGAGAAGGGCGTCATGCTTGGAAAAGTAGAGGACGGCCCTGGATGAGATGGAATGAAGAGAGGCTGCAACAATGGGCTGAAACATAAGAACCACTGTGAGAATGGTCCAGGGTCAGGCAATATTTCTTTCTGTTGGGCGCTGGGTCACACTGTGGGTCAGAACTAGTTCTGTGGCACATAAAAACAAGGACTCTTTACAGGAATAGAAAGCTGGATCTTTCTTCTGTGGGGCAGCTGGTTTCAAACTGCTGACCTTAAAGTTAGTAGCCTGACATGTAACCAGTACTCTCCACCCCCCTGGGCCACTATTAGAGATTGGCAAACATTTTGTATTTAAGAGTTGGGGGGAGGGGGAGAGAGGGGAGAGGGGAAGGAAGGTGGGGTAGAGAAGGAGAAGTGATTACAAGAATCTACAAATAACCTCCTCTCTGGAGGATGGAAAGAGAAGGAGTGAGGGGAGATGTTGGGTAGTGTAAGATATGACAAAATAATAATAATTTGTAAATTATCAAGGGTTCATGAGGGACAGGGAGCAGAGAAGGAGGGGGAAAGATGAAGAGTTGATGTCAGGGGCTGGAATGGAAAGCAAATGTTTTTCAAATGATGACGGCAGCAGGTGTGCGAAGGTGCTTGACACCGTATATGTATGTATGGATTGTGATAAGTGTTGTATGAGCCCCCAGTAAAATGTTATTTTGAAGCATTAATGTGTGTAAAGTACACAAACAGACTGGTAATGAAGAATTCTATGTAATGCTTGAAACGACTTGTAAATGTGATGTCTGCTAGCATGAAATATGTTATGATTTTAACAGAATACCACATTTTTCCTAATAAGAAAGCATTTTTTGGGGGGAATGGGTATTTTAATATAAATACTTTTCTTCCCTCTGATGTAATGAAGTATAGAAATAGATTTCCTTATACCGAATTATTTTTAAAAATGCAATAGCATAAATCCTACTATGGTATGGGTTGTAAAAACTTATCTATATGCAATTTCAAAATAAAAGTAGAGCAGAGAGCTCTAGGTATCATTTACCGAGCACTCACAGTGCTCAACATTTTGCTTATTTGCATTAAAAAAAGAAGGGGGGGAGAGTTTGGAGAGTAGATATTCTAGGTTTGGTGGGTCACATCTTGTCAGCAAAGAAGCAGCTGTCAAGCCCCCACACCCAAAGCCTATTACATGGTGACCCTAAAGGACAGATCAGAAGTGCCTCACAGCGCTTCCTACGGAAGCAGACCGCTCCACCTTTCTCCTGCCCAGCGCTTCCTAGGCTTGGACTGCTGCGTGAGCAGCAAATGCTGAACCTCTTCGCCACCAGGGTTCCTGGCAGCAGCCACAGACACGAGCCTGTCCCAGGATGACTTCGCTTATAAAGACCAATGGCTGACTGGGCCGGGGCCCTGGAGCCACAGTTCGATGAGCAGCTCCATAGAGAGCCTTGTTTTCATTCTAGAACAAAAATGTGATGCGTCCCTTTAAGGCAATGGTTCTCAACCTTCGTGGTGACCCCTCTCTCAACCATAAAATTATTTCCGTTGCTAAGTCACACAACCATAATTTTGTTACTATGATGAATCGGGGACCCCTGTGGAAGGGTCCTTCGACCCCCAAAGGGGTCCCGACTCATAGATTGAGAGCTGCTGCTTTAAGGAACCGTCCTATGAGAGGCACAGGATGAATAACCTGATTAGCTATCATTTCATACATGTGTTTCGACGGATGGGGCCGGGCTTGGGATTGTTCTATGGCTCCCCAGTGCTGGTGCTGACCCCTTGCTGGGGTTTCTTTCAAGAAGTAAGATCTGTGTAGGCTGAGACTTCAGAGGCAGGCTGGCCACACTGATGTATTTTTGTGGACCGACATGAGTTGGCTTTTTCAAAACAGTGGGAAAGACAATGCTGTCTTCATGCGATTGAACGATCCCTAAAGAGTTCCTTGAAGTCACGGCATATGGCGGACTGAGAAATGGTCTAAGCACCTGTCTTTGAGCCCAGAGCGCAGAGTCGACCTTCTCCCCAGGAGTGCCGCAGCTGTACGTCTTTATGGGCACAGACTGCCACACCCTTCTGCAGAGCCACTGCTGAGGTCAACCCACAGACCCTTTGACTAGCCAGCAGCCGAGCACTTAAGCACTGTGCCACTAGGGACCACCCCCCCACCCAACCCGAGAATGGTCAAAGTCCATCACAAGAGGTGTGAGAATGTGAAGCCTAGAGGGCCCCTGCTTGCAGCAGGCCGCTGGAGGGCGCCTCACGGAGGGCCATCCCCTCTGCTATGTACACAACCAACCCCAATTAGCAATGCATCACAGTCTAAATATTGATTAAGTGGGAGTTGATTTCCTGGCTCAAGTCACGAGTGCGGTTATGAGCTGTTTCCTACCTTGAAGCATTTCAGCCACAGGTGTGACACGTGTCCCACTATCGGAGATACTTGTGCTGGCCAAGGGTATTCACTTGAGCTAAAACTCATCCGAACATCTGTTTGTTTAGCAGCATCAAGGTCAATGTCTGTGTCTTATTCACAGTTCTGCTTCAAGTTTGTGAGACAGGCCTTGATACCTAGTAGGTGTGCAGTGAGGCACCTGCTGAGATGAAGTGCTGGAACATAGGCGTAGGCTGGTGTTTGCCTCATCATTGCTCCACAGCCTTGGGGTGCACCCGGGTGCAGGGTGCAAGTCCCTGCACTCGGCTGAATCTTGAGGCTCACTGCCCATTTCTTCTAAGCAGAGGTTCCAGAGGGGGGAGGGAGAGGAGTAAGGGGAGCAGTGTGTACTCTCTCCGGCCTCGTGAATGAACTCTTTCTGAAGAGCACTTGCCCTTGGGCATCTCACCTGGGCAGTGTGTTTGGAGTTTAGAAGGGTTGGCCACTTGAGCACCACCCCTTCCTCCCCTGCCCGGGGAGATTCAGAAGAAAGGGGCGAGAGTCCATTTCTGAACAGATGAACTGAGCAAAGATGGCCCTGGAACACCTGGGGTGGCCGGAGTTGGAACGGCAAGGAGGTTACTTGCTACCAGCCCAGAGACTGAACTTTCCAGGACAATGTCTGGAAGATGCTTTAGATTCTTCCAGCGCTCTGCTTCTCCTTTAAAATAAAGACAAGTGGACCATGTGCCAAGAAGGGCCACGATTTCCCCATCTTTGTTTACTGAAAAGACTTTGGAATGAGGGAGAATTATTTAAATAGTGTCTTCTTCTGGATTTTATTTCAAAGAATCAGATGCAGTCCTCCTAAAAAGAGTTTGGGATGTGTGTGTGTATGTGTGTGTATATATATATATATTTCCCATCCAGAAGGAACTTATGTTTGGATCCTGATTCCCAGGCTGTCTTCCATACACTTAGAGCTTCTGTATAGGCTCTGCCACCAAGTGGACTAGTGGACTGCACACTGATCTGTTAAGTACAAGGCCCTCATGTGCCTCAGCCCAGTTCAAACCCACCAGCTGCTCTGCTGGTAAAAGAAGAGGCTGTCTACTTCTGTGAAGATGTACAATCTCAGAAACCCCAAAGTGGTGGTTCTACCTAGTTCTATTGGGTCTCTGGGAGCTGAAATTGACTCTGTGACAGTGAGTGGTTTTGAATGGCCTGTTTGTTTTTTTTAAAGCACTATATTTGCAAAATCACACCAATGCAAAGGCATCTGTGCTTCCTGACTGTGCATAACCATAGAATGTGACTTAGGTTAGATCTTGTGGTTGCCGCTACCGGCCGTTCACTTGGTCCCTGACTCACAGTGATTCCCTCCACAATGACATGTGACCATGATGACGCATAGTTCCTTGGGAAGGGGGGGGGGGGCGGGGAGAGGCATCCATCACAAGGTGACTTCATACACAACGCAAATGCAGCCTGGTCTTGGGCAGGGGTTGGTAGTGAATCAGACGGTTGCGGTTCTTTGTTCATTGGGTGAATTTTGGAAGCCATCACCTGGTCTTTCCTCCGAGTCTGTCTTAGAAGCTGTATGGCATCCTGCTCAGCACCATGGCAGCACAAACTCCTTTAGGACAGACACTGGGGGTGGAGAGGCGGTGGCTTGGCCAGGGATGGAGCCTGGGTTTCCTGCATAAACTCGCTCAGAGTCTAGAAAGGCGTGTCTTTCTTGCTCGCAAGGACTGGAGGCATCGAGTCTTGCAGTTAGCAGCTCCGCACATGACCCACTACATTGTCAAAGCGTTAGATTGTTTTTTTTTTTAAAACCAGAGCCATTGATTCGACCCTGAATCATAAACCTACAGGGTTTCCAAGGCTATAAATCTTTGTGGTCCTCTTAGATGCTGGGCCAGGAGTTGGTTCTGACTCACAGTGACACCATGCTTCTGTGAGACACACCCAGGTCTGCATCCCCCCTTCCCAATCATTCTCATCTCGGAGTCACCATGTCAACCCACCTTGTCCAGAGTCTGCCTCTCTTTTGTTGCTCTTCCACTCTTCCAAGCACGCCATCCTTTTCCAGGGACCGGTCTCTCCTGACAGCATGTGCAAAGTGAGACGAAGTCTCCCCATCCACATTTCTGAGGTGCAATCCTGGCTGCACTTCCTCAAAGACAGAGCTGCCTGTCCGTTGGGCATTTCCACTCCTCTCCGCCAGCACCATCATTCAATGCATCAATTCTTCGGTCTTCCTGACTCCATGTCCAACGCTCAAATGCAACTGAAAATGCCATGGCTTGGCTCAGGGGTACCTTGGTCCTCCAAGTGACATCTGTGCTTGCCAGCCATTGAGGGAGGTTTTGTGAGGCAGGCCCGTCATTTGGTTTCTTTGCAGGAGGAGAGATCCACGTCTTTCTACCACAGAGCAGCTAGTCGGTTCCAACTGCCCACCTTGTGCTTGGCAGTCCACGGCAAACCCAGCAATGCTTGGACATCTCCTGGTTAGTTCGACAAGAACAAACCATGTGTGTATCAAGGACGTGTGAGACACACACACAAAAATTGAGTTTGTTGTTCTCAGTTCTACCTCTTCAACTCCAACATTCCCTGCCTCCAAGAAACACGCTGCTCAAGTCGACTCTAGTCCATAGCGACTCTGGAGGGTCCTCTGGGTTTCTGAGACAGTAAATTCTCCTGGGAGCCGATGGCCTCCATTTTCTCCTGAGCCCAAACGGATGGGTTTGAACTCCTTCTAGTCGATCGCTCACTTTAAATGAAACAAGCACAACATCCTTGGCTTATGCATGCTATTCCTTCAAACTGGTTGGATCAAATCTTCCATGGGTCCAAGCATTGGCCTTAACAGGCCTACTTTGTCTATTTCTGCTGAAGAGATAGCAGCAAAATGCTGTGTATGTCAACAAGGCCTGCAATGAAGAGAAACCGGCAATGACGTCCGCGTGGACTCCATATCAGACGCATCGTGGTGGAGTGGCTGCCTTCTCGAAGCTGAGGCTGGCTCCAGACACGGGGTGGCTGCAGTGATGGAGAATCCCCAGTGCACAGGATTCCTTCCCTTCCATAAGATTGAGGAAGCTACTTCTTGTTCACCCAAATCCTACGCGGGTGACAGACAGAGGGCGAATGAATGCTTGCTGTGCACCAGGCATCAGGAGAGGTGTAGTGGGTCTGTGCCTCACTCCACCTCATCCTCTCTCGCCACAGCCCCAAGAAAGGGACAGCGGTCCTATTCTACATAGCCCCAAACTCCAGCTCACTGCCACTGGGTCTGAGAGGAAGGAAAGAGAATGGACTCAGAGAGGAGGCACAGAAGCTTCCAGCAACATGCTAGACTAGGTGAACATGTTTCTCCAGACCACTGGGGTGCCAATGGCCACCCCAGACACAAGCAGCTTCTGAGAACAGGACGGAGAGGTGTACTGGGAGAGGAAGCCTGAGTACCAGCAGCGGGAGGGGAGAGGGAAGGAGTGGTGGAATGGGCTGCTTCTGGCACAGCAAAGCCATCCTGAACTTTCAGGAACTTTCCTAGGGACAGTGGCCTGACAGCAGAGGCGAGCGCAGGTGGCCGGTGATGATACCCCTTGTTTCCCACATCACAGCTCCTGCTCTCACGCTCCTCTCACCCTCTAGAGTGGTGACACCCATCCCACCACCAACACAGCCTCTGCTCCGCCTGAGATGGGAGCTTTGCAAGTCTAGTGAGATGGAATTGACTTCATCAGACCCCAGAACTCAGAGCTGGTGCTCGCCCACCCTGGGCAGGCAAGAACTCCCTCTCCAGCTGGCCACCCAGTCACCAGCTGTCCTCTGGCTGTGAAAGAGATCCTTCTGGGCACCCTGACTTCAGGTACTCTCTGAGTCAACAGGACCTACTTCAGGAACTGGACACAGCCATAAAGGCCAGCAGGAAGTCTGTCCCACATTAGATGTTTCCCTCCATCCTCCCCCAACCCCCGGCAAATGCTATCCAGCGGCAGCGGGCCCTCCCAACCCATTCCAGGCCTTTCTTTCTGGGCGCTTAATTTTTCTCCCCTCTTTTATTTTTCATCCTTTCTTCCTCTGCTTTCTTGTTCTTCCTTTTCTGCTTTTTCTCTTCTCCCTCCCCCTTCTTTCTTTCCCTTTTCCCTTTTGCTTGCTTGTTTGACTATACTCTTCTTTCCCTCCCCACCTCCTATTTTGTAGATTGTAGGGTGTTCCACCTACCCACCCCTACTTTCTTTTTCACTAATTTGTTTTCATTTCCCTTTCCTGCCCCCTTCCTTTTTCTTCATTAAATTCTTCATTCTTCATGCTGTTTGCTCCTTGCCTCTGCTTTTCTTCTTTATCGTTTACCTTGCTGCTGTTCATTTCTTCTAATTCTGACCCAAAGCCAGCAGTCACTGTGCCCACATGGTGTCCACTCTCTGTACCTCCTGCATCCCCCCGGCCTGCTGAACAAGGGTCACTACTGGTTCCTGTACCACCTAGCTATGGAGAGACATCAGCCAACACTGGCCAAACCCATTCTGGTATGCTACACAAACAAAGCAGAACACAGAGACACACATTGTCTGTCACACCCACCAGGAGACAGGTGGTGAGAGCCTAAGAATACACCCAAATACATACACTCATCCGTGAAACACAAATACACCACCACAGTGGCTCAGGGGCCCCAGACAATGTCACTTCCTACAAAGAAAACACGACAGAGTGCTCAAGGAAGTGGCCAAAATGCTGAGCCTGAAAACATTTCCGAGGATGAAATGGCGTTGGAACTAAATCCAGGTACCTTCCATAGACTGAGAGAAAGATGGAGAAGGCTGCAGATGAAACAGAGGAAAACACAGGAGGTGGGCGGTGGGGGTGGGGGAGACATGTGAAAACTTTCGAAGCATTCAGGAAAACCCTTTCAGAACAGACTGAAAAACCAAAGGGCAACTGAGAAATTAGGCAAAAGCGGTGAGTGAAAACCCCGGAGATGGATTCTAAGATTTCAGAGATGGTTCAGGAATTTGCCCAGTGCCAACCAGCCACTGAAAACAAAAACCCAAATTCAAGTGCACGTCAGTCAACCCCAACGTCAGACAAGGGGTGCCTGTGACCTTCCAGAAACACCCAGGCTGGTCACAGCCTTCTGACTGGAGGCGGTGGCAGCGCTGTGTGCTCTCAGTTGATCTGCAGACTCACAGCAACGGGCTTGCTGGCTTATGGCCAAAGCAAGCTGTGAACATCTTTCTTGGGAGGAGCTTCTGGTGGGTCCTGCCAAGATTTAGGAGCCCACAGGTCAGCCCCTGTATTCTCTGGGCTTCTGCTTCTGCCCAGGCTCTTCTGGTCTCTCGGTCTCTTCTTTGGAGGAAGCTCACCCCCTTTTCTCTACGCCCATCACCCCTGTCTGACTACCCATGAGGAGATCTCTACACTTTGCTCATATCCCCTTTGAGCACTCCACCAGGAAGCAGCCTCTTTCTGAGGAGAGTAGAAGGCGCTGCACCCCACAGAGCCAACTCAAGCTTTTCTTTGGGTGAGAGACCACCAAAGCTCATCTCTCCTCAACAGTTCAACACAGCATCCATGCTTCCGGGCCCTCCCAGCCTTCAGTTCCTTCCCCAGGGGAGTGGAGTGAACTCATAAACCAAGAAACGGAAAGCACTTGGGGCTATTTATGGTCTGTCCATGTGTATTCATCTTCTCGGCCAAGTTGGCTAGGTTATTTTTTTTTTGCCCCACTTGCCCACTTGCTGTCTTCTTTAAGCCCATTCACAGCTCCACACATTTCACCAACAAGCAGCCCAAAAGAAGAGACGCCATAAGGCAAACCATGCTTTCAGATGCGCTGGTTAAGGTGAAGGCGGCAGCTACTGGCTTATGTGAACTTAGGTGATTACCTCTGTATTTCAAATACCCATAACCTCTCTTCCTCCAGTCTGGATCACTGATGGCCCCTGTGCCTTGGGGATGCTATGGGGTAAACGTTGGGGTGGTAACTTCAAGGTTGGTGGTTCAAGCCCACCAGCTGGCATAAGATGAGGAGCTCTGCTCCTGCAAAGATTTACCACCTCGGGAAGCCTGCGTAAGGCCTCTAAGAGCAGAAATCAATTCTATGGAAGTGGGGTTAATTTAGAAGGCGTGTGTGTGTGTGTGTGTGTGTGTGTGTGTGACTCCTTAGTCTTCAACACAGCAACGATGGTGAGGATGTGCCAGGACCAGAAAGTGTTGTTGGGTTGTCCAGAGGATCACTAAGAATCACAGCCAACTCAGCAGTGCTAAGAACAACAACATACCTTCATCTGAAGAGCCCTGGTGATACAGGGAGTTAAGCGCTGAGTGGCTAAATGCTGCGAGGTCAGTAGTTCAAAACCACTAGCTGCTCTAGGAGGAAAAGATGAGGCTTTCTTTCTACACCTGTAAAGAGTTGTAAAGAGTTGCTGTCTTGTAAACCCACCGGGGGCAGCTCTCCTCTCTTCTATAGGGTCATTGTGAGTCAGAATCAACTTGTGGAAGTCTGTGATTTAACTGCTTGGCTGCTGAGGTCAAGCTCAATGGCTAAAAACCACCAGGCCCTCCTTGAGAGCAAACTGTGGCTCTCTGCTTCTGTGAAAACCACAGAAGCCATGGGGACCCTATAGGGCAGGGTTCCTCTGTCCCCAAGGCTGCCTGTGTAGCAGAGTCGACCGGATGGCAATGGCTCCTGCCTTCTCTTGATCATTCTACACCCCGTGTCACACACACACGGTAAGGGGCTCATGAGACCTCTCAGACAGATGAGCGATGGCTTGTGCTCACTTACAGAGAATCCTGAACAAATCCGATCACTGCCCTGGGCTGCCAAGAGTCCCCACATGCATCTGCGCTGGTAATGTCCTCTTATTTCCCTATCCACTGGCTGAGGAGCAAGTGAGAGTGTCCTTTCTGAATATTTCAGCTCCACAGCTGACATCCATAGTGGCCACTTTGAGGTTTATTTTCTCATAAAAAAATGCCCATTTGAAACCATAGTTGGGAATGGACACAACGCCTTCTTGAAGTGCCATGGCTACAGATGGGGCTGGGGCAGCCTCCGGCCAAGTGTGGAGGAAGGTCACTGTGAGTGGCGTTCACAGATGATGGGGATCTGCAGGGCCGGGCAAGTTGGCTGAACAGTGTGACCTCGGTGGGGAGGGCGTTCTTTCTTTCCTATTTGCTTTCCAGGACCTCGCCCTCTGGGCAACCACTCTGTGCACCCTGCCCTCCGCCGTCTTCAGACTCTTCTAGCAGCTGCTGGAACCAGGGATCATCTTTTCAGAAATCTGTTTGGCGTCATCCCGTGACTTATCTTTCGGGCCTCGTCACAATTATTCATGCCTTGGCAGTATCCTAGCTACAGTCACAGGCCTCTTCTTAGGCTGGCACTGAAGGATACTGGGTCCCAGCTGAAGGCAAAGGAAGGGACCAAGATCCTTCTCCCACCCCCTGGCTCTTGGGGCTTCTTGCCATGGCTGGGCCTTCAAGGCATCTGTTCAGAAACACATTCAAATGCCAGCCCTTATGAACTGATAAAGAGATGAGGCTAACACAATGCAGTCAACTGTCCCCGCAGCAGGAGAGATCGTGGCTGCAGAAGTCATTTCAAGGCCCACTCATGCAGACTCAAATGATAAAGCTGGACAGAGCAAGAGGTGGTAAAAAGCCCCCCTCCTCTCCCTCCCCACCAGTGGGGCAAACTCTGCTGCTTGCACTCTCCCTAGATCCTGCTTCTGGTCTGTGGCCTGCGTTTCCGGCTTTATATATTTGAGGTTACTTTAGCTGTGACCTCACATCCTGACCAATGGCACAGTCGCTGCTAATTGCCAGCACTCTGCTAATGGCCCATGCGTCTCCTCATAAGGCGACTGGGTTAGAAACAGCAAAAATCCAGAAGGTAATCAGCTAACACGGTTAAGAGCAGGGGCTCGGATTTCGATCTTGCAGTAGCTCTGTTTTTCCTGGCCGAATGGGAATCATAATAACTCAGACCTCATAGGGTTGGGGCTAAGATTAATGGAATCGTGTTATGAAAATTACTTAGCACCGTGCACCCTCTGGGTATAACTACGATTCCCAGGTGCCAGGTCCTATATCTCTACAGTCCAGGGTCTTATATTCTACAGAATGACTGCGTATCCTGCTTCACATCTACCGTCCTTCTGCCGGGTCGGTCACTTCCTGCAGCAAGTACTCTTTGGCGGAGTGAAGCGGACACAAATGCATGGCACTTTGTCATGACGCTTCTGTCGTTCTCACATCTTTCAGGAAGGTGTGCGCATCTTCGCCAAGTCTCACACCTTGCCTTCCAGGAGAACCTGGGCTGGCACATACTAGATGCACCATTAGAGCTTCGCTTGCCCACTGCAGAACCCCCCCCCCCAACCAGCCCCCCAGCCAGACGCTAGACAGCAGAACAAAGGGTCTCTTTGGATTTGCAAAACCTCCCCTTTCCATTCCAAAATAGCTTTCTTGTACATCAAAGCGCTTCTGTGACGGTGGCATCGCTGAAGCCCATCTGATGAAAGCACACACAGACAGGCAGCAGTGACATTTCCCTCTCCATGATATTCCCACAATCCATTCCTTCCCTCGCTGCCAAGACGTTCATCCATGCTCTAGTTATTTTCCACATTGCAGCCTTTTCACCATCTTTCTGTTTGCAGCCCTTCCTCACCACTTGCTCCCTCACCCCTCACTGTCCAGGACATCACTGAGCCCCACTTGGTGGCTGTTCTTTTAAACCCCTCTTGGCCCCCACACAACTCTCACACCGGCACTACTACCGTCTGTCCCTCTGTCCCCTGCAAGTCCACTGCGGCCTTCGGGTGATTCTCTTGCTGCTCTGGTTTTTTGCAAGTGTCCAGAAACAGTCCCTTCCTGTCCGGTCCAGGAATTCCCACCTGGGACTTTCTAGATCTCCTGTGCTCTCAGGATTCACACACCGCCTCTACCGCATCTTTCCCTGCCCCTGGAGGTCCCCAGCACTTTGTGGCCAGGGATCATCTGTTTACACCGAAACCCTGCCACTTGTTAAGGCAGTTCTACATATCAGCCCACAGGCTGTGACCCCGTGGCATGCATATTAGATAATAATCCTAACTCAGGAATGAAAAAAAAATCACTCACACAAACTGACAACTTCTTCTGAAAACATAAAGGTCACACTGCCCACTAAACTTGGGACCGGGCCATTATTAAACATAAAGAAAAGCACGGATTGTTCCACAGGTAGTTGCAGAGGCGGAAAGAACAGTTTGTCTTTCTGGACCCTCTAGACTTCAAGAGGCGTAAAGACCCCAGCAGTAGGGAGCACTCGAAAAAAATTGGGCTGGGGGGAAAATGCCAGAATCAAATTCTCAGGTCTGCGCGGCTCTGCACAGCACTGCGCAGCCTCTCTGAGCCAAACTCCCAGAAATGACAACGCCGTACAAATGAAAAACATTCTGGGCAATGACAATGCTCTTTGCTTTCTGTCTCTGTCTCTCTTTCTTTCCTTTCTTAGTAGTCTGTGCGTTTCCTATTACATCAGTTTCATGATTCAGCATTTTCCATTCCTTTTATTTACAGTCATAAAGAGTGAGATAACCCAGGTGGCTGCAGGATCCTGGAAAAATGAGATAGGCCGGAAAAGGAAGGGTGTCTGTCACCTGCCACCAACGTACTCCTGGTCCGGAGCACTCAAAACAGAGGCGAACTTGCCATGCAAGGGATTGAGAAAGCTTTCCCCCAATTGATTCTGAGGGTTTAATTGCACTGGTCTTTGGAATGAAGAGGCGCTGATAGAGAGGTGGAGAACAGTTCGCTGACAAGTAAGCGAGACCCAGAAGTGTGCAAAAGGGAAACCGGCACACAGAAGGCAACCGTCTTCTCAGAAACCACAGCAGACATGAGCGGCTAAAGTCACCAGTCTGGTGGCAAGCGTGTTACAAAAGAACTCGGTTTCCTTCCGGCACCTGCAACTTGACTGGAGTGACCAAGGAGGAGTTGAAGCGCGCTAGCTGCAAACAGGAGAGAGATTCCTGTCGGGGTGCGTTGGCAACACAAGGTCCGGGCCAGAGAACCCGGCAGAAACTACAAGGAAGATCGAGGCGGGAACGGAGAGAAAGCAAGGAAGTTGGACACAGGGAAAGCAGGAGCTTCAGGAAGATTGGAAGGGTGGTCCCCAAAAGGTGTGGAGGGGCGTGAGGGTGGGGGGCTGAAAGCCAGACGCGGCGGGGCGCAAGGATGGGAAGCGAGACTACTAGGTGCAAAGGTGGGTTGAGGGGGCCCTGGCGCGATGGCCCCAGGCAAGAGCGAATCTGGGGGCAGAAGAAGGGTCTGGAGCGAGAGCTCAGCACGGCAAGTCCGGTCCACGCGCCCCGGGTACCCATCCCAGGTGCCCGGAGCGCCCGGGGCGCAGTGGCAAGGAAGCGAGAAAACTAGCAGCAGCACGCCCGCCCAGCGTGGGGTGGGGAGGGGGGTCCCCGGCCGCCCCCACCCAAGTCTCCCGGGCTCCACGCAGAGGGAAGACCCTGCAAGGGTCGGCGCTCACCAGGTAGCAGAGCAGGAGCAGCGCGCAGGCAGGGCAGCTGCCGAGGCCCGGGGAGCCGCCGCCGCTTGGGGGGGCCATGGCTGCGGCCCGGGAGCCGACCGCGGGCGGCGGGGAGTGTTGCTGCTGCTGCTGCCGCCGCGGCCACCCGAACCCCGCGCCGCGCCGCTGCATGGTCAGGCCGCCCGGATCCGGACCGGAACAGGTCACCTGGTGCAGGGACCGGCCCCCGCCCGAGGCGCCACCTTCCCGCCCGCCCCCGGCCGGGCCGGCCGCCGCGCGCGGGGCCACCTGCCGCCGCCACCGCCGGACCCGCCGCCGCCGCCACTCCCGCCGTCGCCGCCCCCGCAGCCCCAGAGCGCCGGCTCCTCCCCGCCTCTCCAGCCCCATCCCCTCCCTCCCCCTCCCTGCCCAGCCCGCCTCCCGCCTCCCTCCGGCGCCCGCCTGCCACCCTTGGGGGCAGCCAGCGCCCGCGCAGGTGGGGACCGACTCGATCCCGCCCGCTGGCCGTTGCCCCCCCCCCTCCCGGGCCGCTCTGGACGCGCCTCCTCCCCAGCCCCTCTTCCCTGCACCCCTTCCGCGCTCAGCTCAGCAGCGGGCTGGCTGCTCGCCTCGGTTTCCCCTTCCCCTTTTCCCTCTCCCTCCCTGCCCTCCTCTTTCGCGACTTTCTCCCTTTTCTCCTCCAACCTTGGGCCCCTAACCGCCCCCCACCTCCCGCGGGTCCCCGGCTCCCCTACACCCACTTCTGCCGCGCGCGCGCAGCCCAGTTCCCGCCGGTGCAATGGGTTTTGGTGGGCCGCTTTTGTGTGTGTGGTGGGGGCGCCATTCCCGCAGGGTGAGTGGTGCCCCCTGGAGTTGTGCCACGCGGCGACCCAGCTGCCACTTCCCGGGAGAGATTTTGACCCCTGACCACCTCCACCTGGCCACCTGCAGGGTGGGGCCGCCGCCGTCTGGCAGGTTTTCCGGCTGCCGGCCTGTGCCCCACCCTGCCGGCTGGTTCGCGCCACGTTCTGGATGTTTCCCGAGGGTTTTCGGGCGATGCGGGTGCCACGCTCTTTGTTTTAATTGTCCGGGGGTATTGGCGCCCACAGAGGATTTGTGTCTGATTTGCATCCCCGTGCCTTGCTCCCACTTTGAATGGAAAAGAAAAATGAATTCATTAGGCCCAAACAATCACGCTGGAGCCCCAAATGAAAGGAGTGTGGCCCTTGAAGTGGCCAAACAGATTAAAAAAAAAAAAATCCAGGCGCATCTCCGACCTTGGGGACGCAGGTTGGAACTGGCTGTTTGCCTACCACGCCTCTGCCACCAGGAACAGAGGCGCTTGGCCACCAGACCCCTGGCTTGTCGCCCTGGGGAGCTCAGGGCTGTGTCTAACAAATGGTTAACCCACCGTAGAAACTTCACACCGGCTTCTCCTGGCACTAGAGGATTTGTGCAGATTGAAACTAATAATAGACTGGGAGGCTGAGGGCGCTGCCCAGTCCCTGTAGAGGCTCCACCAGCGTCGGTCAAGTCACAACAGGAGGCGGAAAGAGGGATGATGGTGAGCAGAGTTGCTTGGACGGGCTTCGCAACCCCCTGTGCCCAGACATGTCCTCAGTCTTTCAGGGCAGGCCTGGCCACACACCGGGCATGCTTGCTTGCCCAGCCAAATTGCCCCTTGCTTATTTTCTGGGTCACCCAGTGACTGTGGTCCTCCAGCTCTCAGAGCCCCAGGCCGGATTCATGCTCTGCCAGACCACACCTCCCCAGATGGTGCTTAGCCGGAGCGTCCACCAGTGTGCCCAGAGGGCACGAAACATTGCCGGGCCGCAATCCTCTGAAGTCTGGTTCACGAAGTCCTGCAGAGTGACTGGGAGATCCTGGTGGTGTGATAGGCTAAGCACCTGGCTACCAAGCCTGAAAGGTTGGAGGCTGAATTCCACTCCTTGGTACCCAGGAAGAAAGGCCAGGCATTTTCTTTCTCAGACGTTAAACCGATTCCCAAATCTCCTGTTCGTCCTCCAATTGATTCCAACTCAGCGACCTTAGCCAGGGTTGCCGAAAATACAACCAGCAAACTACGGTGTGCAGTTCCACTCATAAGCGCATGGGGTCGCCACATGCTGGCATGCGCGAACTTGTTGGCCACCGGTTTCTTTGGGGGTGAGCCTTGAGAGCTTGCCTGTGAAACAGGCTTCCGGACTCCCTTAGTGGTGTTTGCTGTGGGCTCAAAGGTTGGGGGCGGCTCAGAGAAAGGAAAGCCCGATGTAAACTAACTACCTATGGAAAGCCCTATTCAGCCCCAGAGGCCACCTATGCCGTGGTCACCAGAAGTCCAGGTCGAATGCACAGCATCTGTTGACAGGTAATCGGTTCCTGGGCACTGCTGCTGCCGCCGCCGCAGCCGCCGCCGCCGCCGCCGCTGGTCACAAACCCCACTTGGAGAGCCACTCACTACAGAAAAATGCTCCCTTCTCACCCAGCTGCCGTGACATGAAAGCATTGTAAGGTTTCTTTGTTTAACCGAAACAAAGCCCCTAAAACAAAATTCTCCCCTTTGATGGGTAAAACCATTTATTCTATGATGTGTCCTAGGAAACAGAAGATTCAGGGGTGTCAACCCAGATAATGTTCACATATTTCCTGTCAGGTCAAAGTAGACTCCCTTTTTGGTATTGGATCTGGAAAGAAAGGTGTTAACCACCAGTTCAGGGTGAGGCTTCAAGACGGGTCCTTTTCCTGAGGCTTCTCCCCTATCTTGTTCTTTGCCCACAGACTTTTCTGTTGCTTTGTGGGGCTGAGGATTCCTCCAGATGGTTCGCTTCCATTGTTTATAACCAGACCTCTTGGAATTGGCGTTTTCAAAGTCATGTGCCGTCTAAGGGTTTGAGTTTACTGAGGTGTAGTCAGTGTTGAGGTACCCTAAAAGGGACTGGTCTGTTTTAACTGGTTCCTCCACTTGGTTGGATAAACGTTATACTTTGGACAGCTAGCTGCAAGGCCAGCTGTTCCAAACCATAAGCTGCATCTTAAGAAAGACATGAGGCTTTCTTACCTCAGAGTTCCAGTCTCCAATACCCACAGGGGCAGTTCTACCCTGTCCTATAAGGTCACTGTGAGTAGAAAGTGAATTGATGGCAATGAGTGGGTTTTGTCTCAGCTTTTAATCCACTCGTGGTTTGCATACAGCTCTTAACCCAGAGGACAGCTGTTCGAGCCCAGCCAGCAATGCCATGAAGAAAGGTCTGTTGATGGACTTCCGTAGGACTGCAGCCAAGTGTAAAGATTACACTTGGAGCAGTTCTATTTGTGGGCTCACCCTGAGTCAGAATTTCCTCCAAGGTTGTGGTTTGTTGATTCAATGACTTTTTTGGTTAATCTGATTCTTATCTGCCTCTGTTTCAATCCTAATGTGTTTCAGTCCCACCTCAGGCTCTGAAAATCTAGAGCTGGGCAGAGTCACCCAGTTCTGTGCTGGAAAACAGCACAAACAACTCAAATGGTTTGTTCTTTAAGAAAGATGGTCGGTTTGTTCTACAGCCCAAGATCAGGGATAGACAGATGGTCTGAGTACTTCTGCCACAGAGAGAGACAGAGAAAGAGAGACCAAGACTTCTTTTCACAGTGAGATATGATGTGTTGCTCCAGCAGACAAGATCAACCTTCATCTTGTATGTCAGTCATTTGAAGAGTGTGGTTTGATTTCAAAGGAAAGCCCCTTACTCAAAATTATCCTTATTCCCCAATGATCTGTGTAAAGACTTGATGTTTCACCATTATGGTTTACTGGTTTCAATTTACTCCTCAGCTTGGCACCAGAAAGAGAAAAATCAACCAAGTGTGGATGGAGGATGATGGGCAACTTCTAAAAAAAAACTCACCATCATCTAGTCAATTCTGACTTATACCAACCCTGTAGAACAGAGTAGAATTGCCTGTGTGGACTTTCCAAGGGTGTATATCTTTACAAAAGTAGAAAAATCTCATCTTTTTTTCTCTCTTGGATCGGTTGGTGGTTTTGAACTGCTGACCTTGCAGCTAGCAACCAATGGCATTACCCTCTGTGCCACCAGGACTCCAAGGGACAACCTACCAGAACCTAAATCATCTCACCAGTGGAAGACCTTCACAGGAATGGCCTGGAGAAAGGAGTTCGAACATTCACGTAATGTTCTGCACAGCATACTAGCCTAATAGTTCTTGGACTCTGAAATGGTTTGATATCAATAAAATCTCCAGGACCAGGGCAGTTGATCAACTACTAACTTGCAAAATATATGCACTTGACACAAACACCCCCCCCCCCATACACTATCTACTAACAGTGTGAGAAGCCTTGCGTGATACAAATGGGTAATGCACTTGGCTGCTAACTGAAGGTTGTAGAGTCAGGTCTTCCCAAAGGAATGATGGAAGAAAGGCCTGGCAATTCAACCATCGAAACCCCTATGGAGCACAGTTCTACTCTAGCACACATGAGGTCACCATGAGTTGGCATTGACTCATGTGTTAGTCCGGCTAGATTAGCGGAACACATTTCATAGACACTCATATGGATATAAGGGAATGGTTTATATATAAAAGGAATCGAACACTGAGAAAGCATCCCAACCCAGTCCAGTTCAAAGTCATAGATCTAATATTAGGCCATATGCCCGATACCAGTCTATAAAGTCTCCTTCTGACTCATGAAGTCACAGGGCAGTAGGTGCAGAATCCCGGTGCTGGCAGGGGTCTCCCCATGGCTCCTCGCTTCCAAGGCTCAGGGTCCATCAACAGCATCCAGTGGTGGCAGAAGCAACTAACTCATCACTGGCAGGGGTCCCCATGTGGCCTCTCCAGCTTCAGAGGTCTGGTTCCATCAGGGTAAAGCCATGTGGCTTCTCCTCCGGCTCCTCCAGCTCCTGGGACACTGCCATCTTGTCTTGTCCGTGATTCATGGTCTCTGGGACTAACTCCAAACAATTGAGATAGCTTCTCATCTCCACGAGGAAATATCGCGAGATTTCCCAGAAGTCTCAGGAAAAAGCCATGCCCACACGGAGCCCTCGTTGGCTACTCAATGGCTATCTCCAGATGAACAGGCTAGACTCCACCCTACATCTCAATCATGAAATTAACATAGGCACATGACTGCCACAACTCAACAGCACCTGGTTACAAGCAGCATCATTTCATAATGGGCAGGCTCATTTTCATAGCCCACATAGAACGTCATAAGGAAAGACATTCTTCTAAACCTCATGTGATTTCTTGTGAAAAATTCTCAACTTGTCCTTATGTGTCTCATTTTACTAGCGGCTCACGGAAACTGATGTTTGGGCTAGCAGTGTTCATGATGTGAGGTGCTATGGAGTCAGGTCCAACTCCTAATGACACTATCAACAGCAGAACAAACATCACCCAGTCCTGTGACATCCTCACAATTATTGTCATGTCTAAGTGCACGGCTGTCGCCACTGTCAATCCACCCGATTGAAGGCCTTCCTCTTTTCCACTGCCTCTCTACTTTACAAGTATGAAGTCCTTCCCCAAGGACCGGTCTCTCCTGATAACATGTCCAAAGTGCCACCATCTTTACTTCTCAGGAGAATTCTGATGGCACCTCTTCCAACTTCTCTCTACACCAGAGGTTCCCAAACTTATATTGTCTACTGTCCTCAAAAAAAAAAAAAATTCCTCACGACCTCCCTAGCAATGAAAACCTTTCATACTCCAGCCCAGAATCCAGGGTAAAGTGTAGGTATTGCTCTTACAATGCCCTTAGATCATTCCACACACCACCGGGGGCCGGTGGCGCCCACTTTGGAAAACTATGCTTAACACCAAGACCTACTGGGAAGTAGACGAAGTGACCTCTGAGCACACAGGTGGATGGAGCAGAGAGCTCCATCGGACATAGAAAACGCCCCTCCATGCATGAGTCCGGCTTTGGCACAGGATACCAGCACTGGGGAACCTTCCCTTGTGCCTCAGGTCAAAACTCAACTGCTCCTTTCTCTTTACCTCCAGTGAGCACTGCTTGTAGTCTTTTGTGATGTTCATTTACCTTGCAGTTGATTGGTTGAGCTATTCTCCAACTCAGTAGGCCCTTGTTGTGAGCTGCCCTTCAGTCTGCCCTGATGCATACCTAGTGACCTCAAGTGCCACAGATCAAAGCACCCATGAATCCCATGCCACTCTCACAACGATGACCTTGCTTGAGCCCACCGTTGAAGCCGATGCTCCCATCCTTCTCATTGAAGATTTTCCTCTTTTCCACTGGCTGTCTGCTTTAACGGCCTTGATGTTTGTGATAGGATTGGGAGTAAGTTGGCTGGGCCAGGGTTCTCAGTGACTTGGCATGATGGGATCTAAAACAGCCAGCAGTTGTGGCAGAGTGGAGCCTTTTTGGTTAGGGCCCAGCCTTGAGGCTCAGGGTGGGGTCTGCCCCTTTTTAAACAGTCTCTGTGCGACAGCATCATTTCTGTCAGAGCTGGATCCTGCATTCTGGTCCCTCGAACTCCTGTCATGTAGCCTGCTGATCCCAGAAGTCATCTGAGGACAGCCAACCTTGGATTCATTTGACTCTGCACCCACCAGCCTGTGGTCTTCCTCCTTTGTCTTCTTGCTTCCTGGTTTGTCCACCCCTGCACTAACATGAGTCTGAATAAGCCTCCAGTTTACCATCTCACCCATAGATTTAAAAGAAACAGGACTAGATATAGCTATCTTTCTATATGCATACACAGTAAGAGCCCGGGTGTTGTAGTGATAACGTGTTGGGCAGTGACACACGTGATCAGTGGTTCAAAACCACCTACCATTCCAAGAAAGAAAGATGAGGCTTTTAATACCCATAAACAGTTACAGGCCCAGAACACCCTGGCAGGGGGTGGGAGAAGTGTTATTATGAGGCAGCCTGGACTCTAATGGCAATGAGAGTTTGTTTTTTTTTTTGGTTACACACGTGCACACCCAAGCATCATTGGTTTTGCTTCTGTAGAAGCAAGTCAGTCTCTTGAGAACCCAGCCTGCCTCAATGTTTCCCTTCAGGGGCTGGTCCAAAGCACTGGAGAAGACGGCTCATCATCCTTGCTCTGAAGGGACGTTCTGACTATCAAACTCCCAAGAAAAGTTTGCCCTTTCTTCTGGCAGCACATGGGAGATGCCAGATTCCTGACAGAACCACCATGGGAAAACATCCACTGTCCTTCGGTCTTCCTTCTTGGTTGCCCAGCCTTCACGAGACGCCTGGGTCAGGCCTGTGGTCATCCTGAATGTGGCGGCTTGGCTTTGTAACACTCTTAAGGGAGAGCCAGAAAGAGCTGGTGCCCTGGAAGACAGGGACAAGTTAGGGCATGGGGGAGATGACAGAAAAGAAGGGCAATGTGGGGAAGGGAGGGAGGGCTGCCAGGGATGGAGAAGGGGAGGCCAGCGCCTGGCAGCAGGGCTGCCACAGCTCAGGAGGATGTACCCAGAAGAGCTCAAAGAAAGTCAGCCAAGGATTGCTGGGGTCACTGAAGGTCAGCCACAATCTGTACCTGAGCCAGAAGGACACGAGCGAATTCCATGAGAGATTAAGGTAAAGGATAGGTGGGGGGAGACAAGCAGAAATTGGGAGGTGTTCCTGTGAATGCAGAGGAGTTTGAATAATCCCTTCCCATCCTAGGGACCTAAGGGAATCCAGAGATGGTTGCTATGTTGGGTGGTGGTGGTGGTGGTGATTAGGGGCCATCAACTAGGTTTTACCGCAAAGCTACCTCATGCACGATAGAAGGTAACGCTGCCAGGTCTTGCGCCACTTTTACAATTGTCCTTATGCCTGAGCCCACAGTTGCCGCTGCCGTGCCCATCCATCTCCTTGACAGGCTTCCTCTGCGTCACTGCCCATCAACTTCACCAAACATGGTGGCTGGAGGGCCCACCAGAGAGGCTTTGAAAGACATCCGGTTTTAGATGTGGAGCCTTTGAGCTCCGCCTCTGTTCTGAGCATCCATCAACGCTGCCCTCTATTTCACACCACTCCCTGGCAATCTCGGAGCTGCACGCCTTCTCGGAGCTCTAGGCCGCCCTCTGGTCACTGGCACCTCTTGACCCAATGACAGGGCTGTGTGTTTCAGGGGGAAACGTCGACCCATTGCATGGGAAATAGTGCCTGTGGTGCATTTAAGTGTCTGGGTTTAAGTCTGTAGAACCCTAAATAAATAAGCAGGCTGCATTCTTCTGGAAACTAAAAGCTCGCCCTCTCTCTGTCTCGCTCTCAGTTTTGGTAAAAAGGGAAAATCTACACCCATCCAGCAATCTGCACGCATCCAGACCAGTGTCCTAGGTTATATTTTCCCCCACCCCTCCCCCCACCCCCAGCAGCCTCTGCCTCTACTCATCATCCTTTCAGTGCTGTTCACTTACACTCTCCGCGTCCCTGGTCTGCGTCGCTGATCTGGTCTCAACATTTTTAAAGATATGTATTTAGATTAAATACCAAATGCACTGCCATTGCGTTGATTCAGACCCGTGTTGTTGTTGTTGTTGTTGCTGCTGCTGTCAGATGTCACAGGGTCAGTTTCGATGCCCAGCAATGCTTCACACAACAGAAGAAAGCACCACCTGGCCCCAGGCCATCGCACAATTGTGACACTTGAGCCACTGTTGCGGCGGCGGCAGCTTGTTGTGCCAAACCATCTCACGGAGGGCCTTCCTCTTCCGCTGCCCTCTGCTTGATCAAGCACAGGTCCTCCCCAGGGACGGAGCTCTTCTGCTTACACATCCAAAGTACATGGGAGCGCGTCCTGCCCTGCTCACTGATAAGGAACTTTGGCTGCCCTTTCAAGACAGATTTATCTGTTCTCTGTCAGTCCTTCTGTCCTCCTGACTCCTGCTCCTCCTTCCCCATGCATATGAAGCATTGACAGTACCGGGACACAGAGTCCTCAAGGGGGCATCTTGGCTGTCACGCCCTCTAGGCCAGGGTTCCCAGGCCATGACCCTTTATTTTTGTCCCATACAGTGGGTTCAAACTACTGACCTCACTGTGAGCAGCCCAATCTGTAGCACACCATGCCACCTGGCTGGCCCCTTGGGTCTCAGGTAGACAAGTGTTTGAGGGCACACCATGTTCACCCATGAATGGCTTACCAATGATGGGGGTCAGAGTGGAGAACCAACGCCCACCTGTAGACCCTTGGCCATTCCCTCACAGAAGGGTCATAGGGAGAGAACGAGACAGTCGGGGTACCGTGGGACACAGAGTACTGAGACACACAACATTGGTCTCGATCTTTAATGCTTTTTCCCCCAACACACACTCTCATGACTCCAGTTTTACTTTACAACTCCGGCTAGACAGAGCATGTGCACTGGTACAGATAAGAGCTGGAAATACAGGGAATCCAGGGCAGATAAACCTCTCAGGACCAATAATGGAAGTAGCAGTACCACGAGGATAGGGGGGAGGTAGGGGGAGAATCTAGGAACGAAGAACAATGATATAACACCCCACCAGAAATGTGGGTGAAGGCAGATAATGACAGTGTATGATATGAAAATAATGATTTTCATAATTTATGAGGGGTCTGTGAGGGTGGGAGGGTGGAGGAGGGAGGGACAAAAGAGGAACTGATACCAAGGGCTCAAACAGGAAAAAAAACATTTTGAAAATGATGATGGTAACACATGTACAAGTGTGCTTTATTCAATTGATGTATAGATTGCTGTAGGATTCCCCAATAAAATGATTTATTAAAATTAGAAAAATAAAAGCACACCACGGTAAAGGCCAACCTTTATTAATTGAGCTAAACTGTGGCTTAGTGTACAGATGACCCATAGGGATAATTTGGGGTCAAGGTTGAAAGATTATCCCAGGACAATAGATTCCGGGGTTTAGCCCAGCTCTGTCTGCTGATGCCTTTGTGGGGGGACTTGCCCAGCCAGGCTTTTATTCTCCAGGTTAGGAGCAGTGGAAAGAGTGTTACTTGCATGAGAAACTTGGGCTCAAAGGTCCCCTGGGTAAAGGATGGACCTGAACCTGTGGTCCCTTCTTGGCCAACCTGGCTCCACAGTCCCCTGTCTATTTGGGCAGACTGAGGACTGGCCTTCCTGGGCCAAGAATCCTTGTCCCCTCAGCCTGGTCTTGTGCCCCTGTGGGCAATGTCTCTGGAGGGTCAAGGTACCATCTCTGGACTCTACACCGGGTTCTTAGCTTTGCTGTGTTGGTGTTGCTGGCAGGTGCTAGGGAGGGGCTGGTGAGAGAGAGTGGGTGTGGCACCAGGACCAAGCATGAAACAACAGAGGCAAGTCCTCGGGAGGCCAAGAAGTCTGGATACAGTTAAGTCTAGCTTCAGTAAGAATATGACATTCTGTTCCACAGTTTTCCATCTTTTGATCAGGAATCATCTCCAGAGTCCTGATCAAAATGCTCAGTCATGGTGAGCAGACTCAAGCATTGTTTCTGCAAACATCTTCGTACACACTGCCCCCACCCCATGCCACCCCCACCTCATGGCCTGCCACAGAAGCACCTCAGATGTTATGATAGTTATATAATCATTTGTCAATTTGAGGATGAAAAATGTAGGGGTGGAGTCTAGCCTGTCAATCCAATCATAGCCAATGAGGCTTCTGTGTGGGCATGGTCTTCTCCTAGAAGTTCAGGAAATCTGGTATTTCATCCTTGGAGGTGGAAGACACCTCCCTCTCTCTGCTCACTTCCTCGGAGACAGTGCAGCTTACAGGACACATGAAACAACCCTAGTCCCCTGAACCAGACAAGCCACATGGACACAATGAGAGCTCTGAAGTCAGAGAAGTCACAGAGACCCTTATCAGCGCTGAGATGCTTATAACGCCACTGGATCCAAAGACTTTCTACTCACTGGCTTGTGATTGTCCTGTGTTTGGCTTCATTGCATGTGTTTCGTGAATCTGAAGAGGCCTTTATAGATTGATATAGGACATATGGGCTAATATCAGACTTATGGCCTTGGACTGGAGTGGGATGTTTCTTAATGTACATTTATGCTTTATAGAAAACTCTCTTTTATACATATGAGTGTCTCCATGGATTTGTTTCTCTAGTCTACCCAGACTAATACAGATGCATTACCTGAATTTCCCTGAATCTAGTATCTCCCCTTTTCATTTAGTCTCTCTTTCCAACTCCTTCTTCCCCATCCCCTTTCCTAGGTCCCCTTGTCCTCCCTCCTCCTTCTTTTGTTTGTGTTTTTATTCAGTATTATCATCTCTCATCTTTTCCTTCTTAACCCAGTTCCCCTCAGGGCGCTCACTCCAAGCCCTGGCGACCCCACCTATACCTGCACACAAGTAGGCTTCACACCGCCCCCAGTGGCTGGACTCAGGAAGTGGCTTTCTGGCCCCTGGGGGAGGAATTAAACCTCCAGCTTTTGAATCAGCAGTGGAGTGCATTCCCCTAGCAGGGGTCCTCAAACTTTTTAAACAGGGGACCAGTTCACTGTGCCTCAAATCATTGGATGGCTGGACTATAGTTTTAAAAAAATAAAACTATGAAAAAATTTACTGTGGACCCTCCATGAGTAGGCTGCTAAGTAGAACAGGCAGTGCAGCAAAAACACTCGGCAGGCCAGATAAATACCCTCAGTGGGCCACATGTGGCCCACGGGCAGTAGTTTGAGGACCCCTGCCCTAGGGTCTCCTTCTTCTGGCCCGAGCATCACCATCTCTACCCTCTGAAGAATTTCCTGGGGCCTCCTTCCCTCTCCCACCCCTCTCCTGCCTCCCAGTCACTCCCATGACTCAGAAGAAAGGCGGAGGACCAGCTCCCCTTGCCTTTGACATCGGAGCAGAAATAGGAGAGATGATTGCTATCAAGTCAGGTCTCCACTCCCTGCTCTGTCGAGGATGACCTTTGGGATGGAGCAAAATCCTGTGAGCCATCTTTGACAATCGTCAATCCCGTGTTTCTAAAGAAGCCCGAGACTTTACCTTGGGAAACCCAACCCCTGTCTCCACTTCTCCTGGTTCCTCCTCCTCCAAATGGTCCAGTCAGTGATCACCCTCCTTTCCCCCCAACCATGACACGGTCTCTTGTCTGCATCACTGAGGACTCTGAGTCACAGGGCCTGGCAGGGAGGAGCTGTGTCCCAGAGGGCACAGAAGCCCCCACACTGGGCACCTGTGAGCCTGTCTGCATCCCTCACTGCAGGTCCCACCGTCGCTCAGACTGGAGCTCTAGCAGGCTCCGAAAGGAGACCTATTTCTGGGCCTGTCAGATGAACGGCTCTCGGTTATTTTTGGCTCTTCGCCCTTCTGAATAGGTGCATATTCAGCCTGATCCTCCCCGCAGCCCGGAGCTGGGAGGAAGCGGGCACTTACTCCCCTGAGTGGAGGCCTCCTTGTGTCAGAACACTCACCTCCGGAAGCTGTAGCTGGCGTGACCTCCATGCGTGGCCCCAGGGCTGCTGGTGTCCTGAGCAGGTGGCACTGGGAAATCTACCCTTGTGGCCCCCTTGGACCACGGATGAGGGTTTCCTGAGCTGGGCATCCCTCGGCCGGCTGCCAGACGCTCTTCTGCAAGTCTGCCTTGCACCCTGCTGGGTGTGGCTACACAGCTATGGCATCCTTCGGGACTTGAGATAAGGCAGAAGCATTTCCGGCTCTGTGGGTGGAAAGTCGCCTGTATCCTGAGGGTCCAGAGAGGGAAGATGCACTGGGAGGCCGGAGGTTGAGAGCAGGTGTCTAAAGGTGTAAGGAGAGCTTGGACACATGTGCATGTGTGAAAAAGGTGTGGGAGGAGGGGAAAGGTGGGGAAAGGAGGGG
This sequence comes from Nesogale talazaci, assembly GCA_004026705.1. Classification (NCBI taxonomy): domain Eukaryota; kingdom Metazoa; phylum Chordata; class Mammalia; order Afrosoricida; family Tenrecidae; genus Nesogale; species Nesogale talazaci. Next base: position 103,674 of record PVJH01004187.1, read on the forward strand.
AGGAAGGGGGAACAGATCAAAATGATCAAAACATGACCACACACACACACCCCTCCGGGGGGATGAACCATAGAAACATGGGGGATGGAAGATAGCAGTTGATATAAGATATGAAAATAATAATAATAATTCATCATTTACCAAGGGATCACAATGGTGAGGGGGAAGAGAGAAGCTGATACCAAGGGCTCAAATAGAAAGTAAATGCTTAGAAAAGCATGATGGCAGCTTATGTCTAAATATGCTTGGTGCAATTGATGAAAGAGCTGTAAGAGCCCCCAATACAAGGATCTTTTAATAAACAAATAAAAGACATGGGGTAGAGGGAAGATGGGTGTGACTATGCAGAACCTGGCATGAGAGGAGGGGTGGCCGGGCACGAAGGGGACAAATAGCAGGGTCAACCATTGAAACGGGGTTGGTGACCAGCCGGGGGAGCAGGATATGTGTGCAGAGGTCATATCTGTGTTGGGATACTTGGGGAGGCATTGGCACACACAGCTACTTGGTAATACACAATTCAAACAGAGCAGATCATCAAGGTCAGCTGGGACACTCTCGGTCCATGCAGTCATAAAAGGCACAAGAACTTAAGAGCTAGTTATGTCTATAGCTTTTTGCAGTGAGATTACATGCTGAACTGCTAATGGCAAGGTCAGCTGTTTGAATCCACCAGCCACTCCAAGGTATAAGATAGGCATGAGAAGCAAACCTGCGGAGAAAGCACCAGGACCGGTGGTCCCAATGGGACTTGGGGAAGAGGAGACAGAGGAAAGGAAGTACTAAGCAAATAAAGTCATAGATAAGGGAACAACAAGGCATCTAAAATCAGGGGTGAGGGGGGGTGGAGAGTTCCTATAGCAACTAAAATCTAACTGAGAGGAACAGCAAAGAGGCAAATGAGGGGTGAATTGGTAGTGGGGCAGAAGGAAGGTAAAAGGAAATCAAACAAAACTATTAATAGAGGTACAAACATAGACATGTGCATACGTAAATAAATTAACACATAAAAACTGGTGCATTGGCTTTTGTAAATTGAGGTAGTGGAGGGACTTGGGGCCTCTACTCTAGTTTTCCCTCAACATACAAACACTTGGTTCTAACAATCTGATAATAGATGATATCCACCTTCAAAACAACTGAAGACAAACTGGGTATATACGCAAGTGTGGCGAAGAAAGCAGATGGTTCCTGGCTATTTAAAGGTATAGTATCTGGGGTCTTAAAAACTGGGCGCTAAACAAGGAGTCATCTGGCAGGGAATCAACAAAGCTCACTGAAAGAAGACCACCAGTCTGTGTGATCATGAGGTGTCAATGGGAACAGGCATCAGAAGTTCAAAAACAAACAATCTCATGGAGGTGAAGAAGTAGATCAAGGCAGAGACCCAAAGCCCATCTGGACAATTGGACATTCCAACACTGAGGGGTCACATGGAAGAGAAGATACATCCAGGGGAAAGTATAGCATGAATGAAGCATACACTTCTCTAACCTTAATACTCAAGCTGTAATCCTTCCTGCCCCCACAATTATGGTCTCAATCCTACTTCACAAATCCAACTAGTCTGGTATACATACATCTGTATAGACAAGAGATTTCAATTTACATACCCCTCAGAAATAGTAACAGGAGTAATGATGTCAGGAAGGTAGGAAAAGGAAAGGCAGGGGAGGGGGAACTGATAGCAATGATGGCAAAACAACCTCCATCAAGGGGGATGAATATCAGGATTACAGGTGAAGGGATAAACAGGGAAGTGTAAGATATGTATAAATTACAATACAGGATATATTAAGGGTTTTTTGAGGGTGGCAGGGTTGGGGAGGGAGGGGAAAAAGTGGAACTGATATCAAGAGACTCAAGAAGAAACATAATGTTTAGACATTGTTGATGGCAACAGTTGTGCATATCCACTTAATATAATGGATATGTGGATTGTTATATGTAAAAGCCCCCCCCCCAAAATGATTTATTAAAAAAAAAGAAAAAGGAGGCTTTCTACTCCTAGAAGGATTTTTTTTTTGTCTTGGGAACTTGGAAAACCACACAGGCAGTTCTACTCTACCTCTAAGGTCGATATGAATCAGAATAGCAGTGAGTTTGAGCCACTCAGTCTTTTGTTGCTGTTAATTCTTGTTCACGGCCATCTAGTTCATTCCAATTCATAGTGACCGTGTGTATGTGTGTGTGTGTGTGTGTGTTCGAGTGCACAAGAACTAGACCTGCTACAAAGGTTTAACAAGCTGTGACCTTTCAGAAGCAGCTCACCAGGCGTGTCTCCCAAGGAGACTGCACTGTGAGGCTAGTAGCAAAGGGTTCAACCATCGGTACCATGCAGGCACTCCTTATCACATCTGACGCCATGCATCAATTCATGTGATTCACATGGTGACCCCAAGAGGAGGCACTGACCATCAGAAACTCATTTTGCAGATGAAGAAACTGAGGCCTATGTCAGCATTCGTTCTAACACTACTCCCCCTACCCAAATTGTGGTGACAGCCTGAGTTACACACTGGGTTGCAATCTGCAAGGTCCGCAGTTCAAAACCACATCAGATGAAGTCCTGACATATGTTACCAGATGGGTGAACTTTGAAGACCTTGTGTCGAATAAAACATCAGTCACACCAGGATGAGGTTACTCATATGAAGGGGCTTCTAAACATCCATGGAAAAGTGGAATGCAAAGATAGTGGAATTTTTCGGTGAACTTTTCGAAACCCCGTTATATGAAATATCTAGAAGAAAAAATGTCTAGAGACCACAGCTTATGAGTAGTCACCAAGGGAGAACTAAGGAGCCCTAGTGGCACAGTGGATGGGGCATTGGACTCTTAGCAGCAGGTGAACTTCCGCAGCAGTAAACTGCATCAACCCTGCTGCCATCACATAAATTCTAACTGAGAGTTACCCTTCAGGACAGAGCAGCACTGTCCCACAGGGTTTCCAGGGCCATGCTTTTTAAAGACACTGACCACCACGTTTTTTGCTGTAACAGCGGCTTGTAGACCTAAACTGACCATCTGTTGGTTAGCAGGCGAGGGGGAAACTCCTGTGCCCCAAGAGGATGATGGGAAAATTTGAGAATGGAGAAAGCTGCTGGTTGCATAACACGATGATCATCAAGCTCGTGTCACTGTACCTTTGAAGAAGGTGGAAATAGCAAGTGTTACATAGATAATTGTGACAACAGTTTTTTTTAAAGAAAGAAGTCTATGAAAGAGCCTGGGTCCAAGGTCAGGAGGAGGCAGAGTGTGCCCAGACTCAGGCCCTCAGAGCAGTCAGGTCAGCCCCTCCTGGGGAAGGAGTGATGGACACAGAAGTGGTCCTGGCAGGTCTGGAAGTCACACTTGGGGTTAGCCGTGGCTCTGCCAATCCCTCCGGGGATGCCAGAGCAAACAGACACACCCAGCCCAGGCCCACCCTACACCTTCTGATTATGTTATCTTGCAGGATCACTAATCCTTTCTGAACACCTGTGTCGCTTAGGGGTTGCATCACCTGACACTCCTGGGTAAGGGGAGGGGAGGAGCTCAACCTAGCGATTGCAACAAAGCCTGAGGACACCTCCTTGGGTTCATCGGCCTTTCTGTATAAGAGAGAGAGACTCAGCAGAGTCGAATCCTCGTTGACCTTCTGCTGAAGCTGGATCTGCAATTTTTTCTTCATTCTCCTGCTGCTTTATCTGCCGACCCCAGGAGCCATCAACAGACTACAGGTAGTGGATTCATTCAGCTGACTTTGAACTTCTGCAGCCACCAGGCTGTGGCCCTGCCGTCTCCGCTGCCTCGCCGTGCTTTCTGTTCATCAGCTTCCATGACTCTGGAGAAGCCTGGCTTGAAGTAGACTGGCCTTCCCTATTTCGATTTACTGCGTCAGCAGTTGCTTGATACACAGCTCTTTCTGTAGGCAACAAATACAAGTGTCACTGGTTTGCAAGACCCACAGATCCCGACCCAACACGACATCTGTTTCTACATAAGTCACCCCCACATAAGAAAGCAGAGATAATGCCACAGATTGTCCATTTGCATGGCTGCTGTCAAGAGCAGATAAGGTAGTCTAAGTGAGGGTAGGTGACAAGTCCTTGACCTAGAAAAGAGAAAGCTTCACATATGGTGTGTTTAAGATTGACCAAGAAGCAGACATTTCCGATAAGACCTAAAAACAAGAAAAAAACCATACATGTCTGTGGTAGGTTGAGCCCACTGGCTAACCCGACCGTGAACCACATCCTCCAGTATTTTAATCACCATGGGGAAATTATTCCTCCTGTCGTTCCCCCAGAGGAAGCCAGCCACTTTGTCTGCACAGGGGCTTCTGTTCCTGAGCTAGCCCTGTGGAGGCAGAGACAGCTACTCATCCAGCTATCCCACTCCAGGTGGCCCCCCCGGGATGCCTAGCTCTTCTTGGCTGTCCAGCCCAAAGAATCCTAACTGTGACTCCACCCCCATCCAGCCATCCTCTGCCTAAGAGGCACCAAACAAGACCAGCCTCAATGAGCCCCGCTGCGCCCCTGAACCCTGAGAGATGAACAATACATGGTTGTGCCCTACTGAGTTTCGGGGAGGGGCAATTTGTCTATAGCATTACCTAACTGACACAGTGCCCTGGGTGACATGCGGCATTTTATATAAACACTACAGTCAGTTCTGAGCTTCCTGGCAGACAAAGTTCCAAAGAGGAGCGGGGAGGAGTTTCATCACTGTTCATCTCGGAGGAGCGCGATTGAGCGGATTGGACAGCTTCTTTGATTCACTTACTTGCAGTCATACAGGAAGGGAAATGAAACTTTCTCCCCTGTTTATTTTAAATCCAAATGACAATACATCCTAGCCTCTGTTTGGGTGGAGCAAACCAAAGAATCCCGATTCTCCAGAGCAAGAAAACACCCTTCCTGCCTGGCCCCAAGCCTTCCCTCTGTGGCTCAACCCTCCTTCCCCCCGCCCCCTTCTCCATTTCAGTTCTCCGGCACCCGCTCTCTGCTGACTGCCTCCTGCTCACTCCAAATGAAGCCGCAAACGGGCGCGGTGACTCCGGGGTCCTTAAGCAGCCAGAATTAATGATTAAGATCGGAATGCCGAAAATAGTGGAAACCGAAGCAGATTGGATGATTTATTCAAACCTTCAGGAAGAATTACTATTCAGCCCAGAAGTGAAATTTAGCCCTGTGGTTCCTAATCAACTAGCACAAGACTGTTCCCTTGAGCTGACTCAAATGGGGGGGGGGGGGAGCGGGGAGGGAATCCAGGACAAACTAGACTGCCCTGGTGTCCCCCCAGGAGGTCAGGTCAGGAGCCCCATGAACTGTCTTCTGGATAGTTCTATGTTTAAGGAGTTGATGCCGTCCATGAAGCTCCTCTTCCTTCAGCGACCTTCCAAGCCTGTGGTCTTGACCACAGAGAGAGGCGTGGGAGCCAGCAGGCTTTGTTCTCGCTGTGTGGGAGCGGGCGCGGCTTACCTGCCGGGCTCTTTGCAGACAGCGGATGCAACATCATGGAGGTTCTTAGATCTCTGCATTCCCTCAAGGGAGGCTCTGGGAGCATCGTGGGTTATGAGCCAGGCCAACCACAGGGTCAGAAGTTTGACCCCTTCAGCCACTCCTGGGGAGGAAAAATGAGGCTTTCTGTTCCCTTCAAGACTTTAAAGTCTCATAAACTTGAGGGGGTGGTCCTGCTCTAGGGTTGCTCTGCGTCAGATAGGAATTAGCAGTGAGTATGTTTGGGGTTTGTTGTCGCTTTTTCGAATTGCCGGAATTGCGGGTTTGTCGGACCATAAGACCATAAGACGCACCCAATTTTTAGAGCAGGAAAACAAGAAAAAATATTCTGAACCAAATAGTAGCAGTATACTAAAATACTTATTAGAATAAAGCAAAACATGGTAATATTTAACAGTGTAAACTCAACAGTGGTGTGAAGAACCATCATCACTTTCATGAACAAGTGACGGAAGGCATGTGCTGTACAGCTCTGACTGTGACCTAACTGACATTCAGACTCCAGGAGGCAGGACTTCCCCCATACATACAGCAATCCACAGCATGCAAACAGCAGCGGACAGTAAGCAGGCACATGAGATCATAAGCAAATATTCTGGGGTACCCCACCTTTGGACCATAAGATGTGCCCTCATTCTCTGCCCCCCCCCCCCACTTTGTGGAGGAAAGTGCATTTTATGATCTGACAAATGCTGTATCTTAAACTGTTGTTGTGAGGGGCTATTGAAGCTCCCCCAGCTTATGGCAATTCCAGACACAACCAAATGAAATACTGCCCAGTGCTGTGTCCTCCCTGTGATTGGACTGCCACAGTGGGTTGGGCGGGGAAGGGGGGGAGCGGAGTTCTGCTGTTCCACATCATGCAATGTGCAAGCCTCCATGAGAACCTGTGGAGTTGCCCTAGCCGGGAACTGGACCTGGCTCTCCTGCCCAGAAGGTGCAGAAGGTGAGAATTCTACCACTGAACTAAACAACTCTGTCAAGGTGGTGGAAGTTGTCTTTTGCACCCTTGACCCCATTATCTAGCCCCCTCCTCCTCTCACCACAATCTTGACATGCTTGAGTTGAATTTCAGAGGACTTCTGCTAAAACATTTGTAGGTAGTCAGTTGTATAATTTAGGGGAAAAATGGTGGGGGCAGGGGGTGGAGTGGGGGGAGGCAGCTCTAACTCAAATCCCAACTTGGCTCCTCGTCCTATATGTGCATAAACACCTTCCAGTCGGCAAGACTTTTCATAGCACTGCATCCATTGATTTTTCTCCACAGTTCTGTAAAAGACGAGCTATAAGTTGTGTTTGTTTGTATATTTATTTGTTCCTGCCTTGAGACCATGTCTTGACTTGATTTATTTGATCCTGGTAAATTACGCCTAACATAAAATTTACCATTAGTGACATTTAGTACGTTTACAGTGTTGTTCAACCTCTACCCTGATTTAATTCGAGAATGTATTCATCACCCCAGAAGGAAAGCCCAATCCGTTACGCTGCCACTGCCCGTTCCCCACTCACTTCAGTGCCCGGAAACCTCCCATCTGTGTTCTGTCTCGAGGGTTTTTTCCCCTGACTCTCGCCAGTCTAAATAAATGGCATCCAGTGTGATTGTTTCCTCACACTTTTGAAAAGATGAGGGGTTCAAACACAGCAGCTACTTCAAGAGAGGAAGATGAGCTGTCTGCTCCCATAACATGCTACAGTCTCAGAAGCCCCCTAAGATTGCTCTGGGTTGGCATTGACTCCACGCTAGCGAATTCGGTTTGGGGACTGTGTCCTCTGTTCTGGAGCCTGGAGAAGAATGGGAATTCAAGAGCATGGTCGTTGTGCTCTTGTGGGACTTTTACAGAGATTAAGATGCAGTGGTGTGAATGGAACCAGGGATGCTGTGTGGTTTAAAATCAGGAAAGAGATGCCTTAGAGGTGTGTCCTCTGCATGCTGAGAAAATCATCTGAGAAGCTGGATTATATGACAAAGGGTGCGGCGAAGGGGTCAGAGGAAGGCTTATTTAAAAAACGGTGGTAGGAAGATGACACAACCTTGCTTGTGGAAAGTGTGGAGGATTTGAAGTACTTGCTGATCAAGAGCAAGGATGTCGGTCTTCAGGATGGATTACACCTCATTGTAAAGAAGATCAAAATCCTCATACCTGGACTGATAAATAACATCAAGATAAATGAAGACAAGGCTGAAATTATCAAGAATGGTGTCTTGCTTGGATCCTGTAAGTAAGCAATCAAGAGACCAACAGACAAGATGCATTGCAAGCCCAACACCTCCTTTTGCACAAGACCTCATTAAAGTGTTGAAAACCAAGAATGTTTCTTTGAGTCCTAAGGAGAACCTGACCCAAGCCATGGTACTCTCTATTACATCATATGCATATGAAAGTTGGACATTGAATAAAGAAGACCAAGGAGAATTGATGCATTTGAATTGTGGGGCTAGAGTAGAATATTGAAAGTACCATAAGCTTTTAAAGGACAAACCAATCTGTCTTGGTAGAAGTACAGTCAGAGTGCTCCATAGAGGCAAAGATGAAGAGACTTGGCTCACACACCTCGATCATGTTGTCAAGAGAGAGCAGTCCCTGGAGAAGGACATCGTGCTTGGTTAAAGTGGAAGGTCAGTGGAAAAGGTCCTCCAGGAGATGAATTGACACAGGGGCTACAACAATGGGCTCAAGCATAGGAACCATTGTGAGGGTGGCAGAGGACAGGGCCCCATTTCAATCAGTAGTGCTCAGGTCAGTATGGGTCAGAACCGACTTGATGGCATCAACAACAAAAACAACTCTTGTAGACTATGGAACTGGGTCTCAGGGGCACAAGTTAATACAAAGCCCATCAAAGACTACAGCCTGAGCCTCCTGACTACCTTCCATGCTTATTCTGTTCCATTACATGCATTCCCCTCGATCTTCACACCTGTGACCCCACTGCTCCCCCTGTCTCACCACGTTGTACTTTGTTCCCATTGCCACAGCTGTCTGACAGATGCACCCAGTGGGGATGGGAAGTCACTTTGAAGCTTTCCTGATCCCACTCCACAGACTTCCCAGTGTACATACCTAGAATGTGTGTGTGTGTGTGTGTGTGTGTGTGTGCTGGCTTGGGAGCAGGAGATGAGGGGGGGTCATACTTCCAGGAGAAAGGCATCATTGGACTCCAGCATAACTTCTCTGATTAATTCACATTATGAATAAATTCAACACACAACAAATGTTTGTCCAACGAACACTCAATTATTAATGACTAGCAAAGAGAATGTGTTATCCCTCCCAGAGGTACTTCCATGTGGGACATGGTCTTAACCCAGAGAAGTGAATTTCTGATGGTGGAATGTGAGGCAGGGAGGTGGGGAGGGCAAGAGCATGGTGGGGACATTCTGGGGGGTGGGGGTGAAGGCAGACAGGGTCTTTAGCTGACTGGTTACCTTGTGTCCTTCCTGAAGCAACTGTGAGTGTCCTCAGTGTAGGCCTTGGAGAATTCTGGAAGTGGGCTGAGGAGGAGTGAGATCTCTTTGGTACTTGGAGAGGCTGCGCAGGTCCGTGACCGGTGCCCCTCTGGATGCAGAAGGCAGCGCTGGCCTCATTATATGCATGTACCACGGCTGCTGTTTTAAACTCCAATACTGCTGAACAATTCAGAAATAGATCCATTATAGGTCTGCCTTAGCCCCAGGGCTTTCACACAGGTCACTAGAAAAATCCAAGACTGCACAGTAATTCAAACTCTTAAGAAGGGAAGGGGGGAGGGGGACAGAATCTCTTCAGGACTTCCTCCTCTGATTCCCTCCACCCCCCTCACCCCCTCCACCTCCCCAACCTCACAGGGATTGCCTCTTCATCTTCTGTAGTGCTTTGGAATAAATAGCTCTCACATTGAACTTGAGATCTGCATTTTGTCTCAGCTATTAATTGATAAGAGCAGCTCATTTTACCTCGCACGCTCTGAAGTGAGATTACAGTGTAAATAAAACTGGGTCAGGTTTAGCAGGATGGACGTGAACTGTTCTCTCATTCCGCTTAATCTCTGATAAAGGAATAATTAGGGTTTGGACGTCAACATTCAATAAGCAATTACGTGGCTCCTTCATCCTAGCTCTAAATTAGCCCATTGTTCCCTCAGATGGGACTCTATCCAAGGCTTCAAGCCAGCCTCTCAAAGGACAGTGTCCGTGTATTATTCTAACAGACGAGAGAGGAGAGGGAGTGGGTTCGTGTGATGTTCATTTTCAGTTATGGGGGATCTCTTGTGTTCCCCAAGGAAGATGTGGGGAAAGGGGCCGGCAAACAAGGATTTCCTGGAGTGCTGATAACCAGGCCCTTGCTTGGCAATTCGGGAGCCTGGTTTCCGTTTCACCAGGCCTGGCAGCATCATTATCTAATTATTAATCTCACCCCAGGGTGTTCAGGAGCTTATGACGCCCATTGGTGTTAATGAAGGCTTTTACCTATAGAACTGGTGCTAAATCATTGTGAGTGAAGGAGGGCCTGCACCATGACGGGACTGATAGAGGGAGGAGGCAGGGAACAGAAGTGAAGGAAGGGAAGAGGGACAAAGGAGAGGGGGTCCCCAACAGAAGGGGGGGAGGGGAGACAGCAAGCTTAGCTGTAACTGCCAGACACCTCATTAGGAAAATGGGGCAGGTAAGGAAGAACTCACCAAGTACTCTGCTTAAAGTTTAATTAATTATTCATTTATAGATATTGATGTGGCATGCTTTCTCTGGGGATCCCACTGTGCTTGGCAAACACATTACTTAATGAGCACGCTCAAATCTGAGGGAAGTGAGGAGGTGGCGTAGTCAGTCAGCCCACCGCTGGCGCGGAGTGGAGACTAGACGGCTCACGTCGGTGAGGCTCACAGAGCATCCTGCTCCCCACAGGCCAAGGGGCAAATAGCCCATCCTGGACACTGCCTGGTAACTCAGGGAGCCATTCTAACACCTTTCCAGAGAAAGCAGCTTTTGTTTCTAAGAATAGAGAATGGTGATGAAGATGGGTGCATGGATGGATGCATGGATGCATGGATGGATGGAAAGATGATTAAAACTCCAAACCAAAGTCAAACTCACTTCCGTCAAGTTGATTCCAACTCAGCCACCTGACAGGGCAAGGTAGGACTGCCACTTTGGAGATCCTCAAATGTACCTCTTTACGTGGCAGAAAGTTTCATCTGTTTTTCTGTGGGGTGTCTGGCGGGGGTCAAATTGCTGACCTTCGCCCACCATGCCACCAGGACACCATCAATTGATGAAGACATAGCCGCCAAACCAAATGAGCTTGGTTGAGTCTAACGCAAACGCCCGACGGGGCACAAGATCCCCGTCCTCTAAGGTTGAACTCTGCAGAAGCAGATTGCTGCTCCTTTCTCCCATGGAGCCACGGGTGACTTGAAAACGCAGCTTTTTGCTGAACCCCTGTATCCCAGGGTTCTCGGGAGATCAAATGGAAAAACAAAACAATGCCGGTAGGTGTTCAGGCAGTTCATCCTCCAGGTACCCCATGTGTGCAAGGCAGCAGGGTACGCCACTGGGTGTAAAGCCGTGGCTGTAGAGAAGCAGATGAACTGAATGCGTGCCTGCCATTCTCAGTTAGTTGCTGAGTATTTAGCCCAGTGGATCACTCCGAACTCCAGGTATAGAGAAAGACATAGATCAATACACAGACACAGATGCACACACACACACACACACACACACACGCAGGAATAAATGAATATCATAGAAGAAAGTTGAATGAGGTTAAGATAAAAAAGAATTTTTTTCACATGTCTTGGGAGACAAACGTCAGAGGAATATTGCCAGTCGGAAATATTGGGTTCAGACACCACGGCAATGGGCACGGCAAAGACCCATGGTCCAGTCATCAGCAGTGACATTCACAGTGATGTGTTAAAACCTTCGGGTTCCCGGCTCGTAGGGTCAACTGACTGCTGACAGAACAACGGTGAGAAAAGGAAAACAAAACAACCGTGAACATGAGTCACGTGAGCTTCTCTCCAGAAAGTGTAAATGCCTCTGCCAAAATCATTGGAGGTTAAAACAATAAAATAAAAGAGGGATGATTTTTCTTTTTCATGCCTTGTAAACCTTATTTCTATTTTTTAGAATGCAGCAGGACAGAGATCTACAGTTCTGTGTGGCAAAAAAAAAAATCATCTCTATAAGTATATGCATGTAGATCTATTTCCCCACCATCATATATAAATAAGTACATTTACCTATGTACATATCTCTATTTAGACATATATAAATACCCTTTTCCTCCTATTTATTTCCTCTATTTCCTTTGACTTTCCTCTTGTCCCACTCTCATGCTCAGCCTTCATTTGGATTTCAGTCATTTCTCTCTGTTATATTACCCTCGACCAGTCCCTAGCATGCCTCTCACACCCTGTTCGCCATTGATTTTTGGATCGCTTGCTGTCTCCTTGTCCCTAGGTTGGTCAACACCACCTCCTTTACCCCCTCCCCTTTCTTCCACGTCCCCCAAGGACCATCAGTCCCTTTGTCTTCTCCTCCAGACTCTTCATCCAGCCTATCTTATTTAGATAAACCTGCAGAGATAATAATATACTCCAATAAAACAAGACATAGCAAGCCGAAGAGACAAAAGAAAACAAAACGATGATGATAACAACAAAAACCAATGTCCAGAAAAATAAATGAGTAAAATATAATAAAAAAGAAAAACCTGTAAATAGTTCAAGGTCTGTTTGTTCAACTCTAAGAGTATCCTTTGGTTGAGTCCGTTGGGGTGCCACACCCTGGCCGCTAAGTATATCCTTGGCACTCCCTGGGGAACTCCATGCTCTGCTCCCCCTGCTACTCTGCTGCATGCCCTTAGGGTTTTCACTCGGTGTGGTGGGGTCAGACCAGGTGCAATTCCAACCTTGTGTCTCCAGTGTTGTTCCTCATAGGGCCTTGGGTCAGTGAGGGACGCCGTGTTTCATAGTGAGGGCAGCCATATGGTCCTCTCTGTGCCTTGACTGTTCTGAATGGGGGCAGTATCCTCAAGGTTTGGTGGGCCAGGTTGTACTCCACTCTCTCTTCCTCCCTCTTCATTTTCGTCCATGTCCCTCTCCCTGAGCTGCAGCTTCAGAGCTGTCCTCGAACACCAGGTTTAAGTTTGGTGTTTCTTTCCCTGTGGAGATATAAATAACACACTCCCCTTGGGTGGTTAGTGCTGTTCCCCCACTACACATTGTTGTTTTTCCACCCCACAACCCACCCTCCTTTTCAGTTGACTACCATATGTAGCCCTGAATTTGGTCCAGCCATATTGCCTGGTCCTCACTCCAGGAATTCTTGTATATGGTAGCTTTTTCCCTATGTCCCTTTTGCATTTTTTAAGCTAACCTCAGTGGACGCATGTTGTACTTGTCCCTTTGCACTTGTCTTATTTCACTTAGCATAATTTCCTCCAGTTCTTCCCTTGCAGTGATGTGCTTCATGCATTCATCACTGCTTTTCAGCAGCGTGTAGTATTCCGTTGTAGGTATGCACCACAGCTTTTTATAAAAAAATAATTTTATTGGGGGCTCATACAATTCTTATCATGATCAAGACATACATCTATTGTATGCAGACCACTTTTGTCATTTGTTGCCATCATTCTCGAAACATACTCCTTCTACTTAGGCCCTTGCTATCAGGTCCTCATATTTCCCCTCACTCTCCATGCCTCCTCTCTCATGAATTGTCATATCTGTACCACAGCTTTTTAATCCATTCATCAGTTGATGTAAATTTGGGTTGTTTCCAACTCCTTGCAATTGTGAACTCTGCCGCAATGAACATTGGAGCACAAATGGTTTGCTCCTCTTCTGGGTATATGCCTGGTAAGGGGATTGCTGGGTCATATAGTAGCTCAATTTCCATCTATTTTAAATATCACCAGATTGATTTCTATAGTGGCTGTACAAACCTACGTGCATATACTTATAAGGTTACCTTTAGGGCAGCAGATGGACATTGTGCCTCCACTCAAGTACTTTCTCAGGGTAAGAACACTTTGTTCTATTAAACTGGCATTCCATGATGCTCACCTTCCCAACATGATCTTGAAGACAAATGTGTCCATAAGCAAAAGTGGTGAAGAAAGGTGATGGTGTCTGGGTATCAAAAGATATAGCATCTGGGGTCTTAAAGGCTTGAAGACAAACAAGCAGCCATCTATCCCAGAAGCAACAAAGTCCAAATGAAAGAAGCAAACCAGCCGTGTGACCACGAGGTGTCGAAGGGATCTGGTATCAGGCATCAAAGAACTAAAAATTATTTTAAATGAGGGGGAGTACAGATTGGTGACCCAAAGCCCATGCGTAAGTAATGGGACATCCCCTTACAGAAGGGCCTGGGAGAGGAGATGAGCCAGTTAGGATGCAGTGTAGTAATCATGAACCATACCACTTTCCTATAATTCTTCAATGCTTCCTTCACCCCCCACTATCATGATCTCAATTCTACCTTACAAATCCAGCTAGACCAGAGGATGTACACCGCTATAGATAGGAACTGGAAACACAGGGAATCCAGGACAGATGATCCTTTCAGGACCAGTTGTGAGAGTGACGATACCAGCAGGGTAGAGGAAAGGTGGAGAAGAAAGGGGGAACAGATTATAAGGATCTACATATAGCCTCCTCCCTGGGGTATGGATACCAGGGAAGTGGGTGGAGGGAGACCTAGAACAGTGTATGAAACGACAAAATAGTAATAATTTATAATTATCAAGGGTTCTTGAGGGTGGGGCTAGTGAGAAGGGAGGGAAAAAATGAGGAGCTAATACCAAGAACTGAAGGAAAAAACAAATGTTTTGAGAATAATGAGGGCAGCAGATGTACAAATGTGCTTGACATACAATGGATGGATGGATGAGTTGTGATAAGAGTTGCATGAGCCCCCAGTAAAGTGATTTATAAATAAATAAGTTGTAAGATCATATTTAAAAAAAAAAAAGGAATCATCTCCAAGAGTTTTTTAAACATGCGGTCCTGGGGCTCATCTTAGACCAATGAAAGCAAACTCTCTGGGTACTGGTCTGAAGCACATATGAACAGGTAGATATGATATGTGACTATGCACACTGCCACCATATCAATTCCTTTTATTATTATTAATCATCTTAATGCTCTTACAAATCTTATAACAACCCATCATTCAATTGTATTAAACATACTTATACATATGCTATCATCAACATTTCAAAAGCATTTTCTTTTTACTTGAGCCTTTGACATCAGCTTCTCTTTTCTATTCTTTCTTTCTTTCTCTCTTTCTTTCTTCTTTTTAAAGTAGCAGCTTGCTCAGGTGTCCTGCCTGTGAGGCTGGGAGGTGAAAAGTTCTTTCTGCCTTCCCAGGCTAAGTAAGTTTTCTTCATCCTTGCCAGGAACAGGCTTCCTTTGAATACATCTGAAAGCCTGCAGCTTTAAGAACGGCCCCTGAGAGATCGTGGTTTGTAGACCACCCAAGGTGGTTCATCCATATCATCCAGCAGTCCATCAGGAAACCCAACCCTCTAATGAACAAGAAGCTTCAATCCGGGAGAAAACCACTGACCACAGATAGGGCCGGTTCCGTACCCTTTGAAAAGGAAAGAGACCATTCTGCACCCAAAGATCACTCGGCAGGAAATTAAAATGAGTAGCTAGAAGGGTTGTGAGTTGGAAAAGAGAGCCCTTTAAAAAGAGAAACGGCAAAACAAACAAAAAAAACCCCCACACCATCTATTGATTCCCAAATCCACCTGAAGCCTGGCTGCTTTCAGAGTTTTTATTTTACTTTTTTTTTTTTTAAGAAAATAAGTGTTTTCTTCCTTATTTTGAGAAGAGAAGCAACTTGGTGTGCTAGGCCCAGGCTTCCACCAACGATCAATTGGTGCCTTTGAGCAAATCCCTGGACCCCTGTGAGCAGGTTTCATCGATAGCATGTGGTATCAGGGACTCACCGGATGGGACTGAGTATTAAGTGAGAGGGCGGTGAGAGTGTGCTTCGAGAACTCCACAAATGAATGAGCCCACTGCTGTCAGGAAGGGAGCCCCAGCGGGCCCCATGACTAAGGACTAAAGTAGTTGGCGGCTTACCACAAGGTTGGCTGTTCGAACCTAACCCGAGGCTGCAAGGGGGACACAAGTCTAGACACCTGTCTTCATAAAGCTTACAACCTTGGAAGAAACTTATGGGGAAGTTCTATTTTGTCTCAGGGAGTTGTGATACATGGCAATGAACTCCAGGGCACACAGCAATGGTCCTGTGTGGCAGTGACATCATCTCCTCTCAACTCGAGTGAAGGGATGGAGTTCGGCCAGTCAATCAGGTCATAGAGCCAATGGTGCCTCTGTGTGGGTATGGCCTTCTCCTGAGGATTCTGGAAACTCCTGTGTCCCTCCCTGGAGGCACAATACATACTCTCTCTCAGAACCATTCCTGTTGGTAAGCCACATGGAGCCAAGCTGATGGAGCCAGAGCCTTGACTGGTCTGTGATCTTCCTGAATATCATTGCATATGTTGTATGAGTCTGAAGAGAAATTTACAGATTCGTACCTGATATAAGGGCTAATATCAGACGTAGGGCCTTGATCTGGACTGGATTTGAAAGTTTTCTCAATATATGTTGCTCTTTTATATAAAGCTTTATATACATAGGAATCTGTTTCTCTTGTCAACCCAGACTAACACATTATCAGCGTCATTGACTTGGGATAAAACTCTTACTGTTCAGGGTCTCCCACTGAAAAACTCAGCAGCTGATGCTTTGATTCCATCTCCTTCCACTAACGACATCCCATGCAGTGTCACTAGGGTGCTCCCCAAGAATGACCCGGTTTAACAAATGATGGGTCTCCTTTTATTACTTGCTTTACCCCTTGGGCTATGTCACCTTTAGTAGGCTAATTTCAACAGTACTCAGGGACACAGTCTTTAGCTTTGATAGCCACCTTTCCTGTCTAATCCTGCTACTTCCAGCCATAAACTTGATGTTCTTGAGTTGACCACAACTTGTAGCCAGCCTATAGGGCAGGGTAGGGCTGTCCCACAGTGATTCCAGGACTGTCATCTTTACAGAAGCACACTGCCACCTCTTTGTCCTGATTTCCAGCAAACCAGAGCCACCTGGCACAACACAACAAGATGACCTCTCTTTGCCTATTTCTTAAGGAGCACTTTCCTTCCCCAGAATGAATAAGCAAGATGCATGGGGGGAACTTTCCTTAGTTCCTTCCTGCTGGGAGACCAACCAGAGTTTGCAAACGCCATCCCATCCATGTGCACAGCAGCAAGTACTCCTCGACTGGGCTTCCCAAGCAAAATGTCCAAAGTTTGTCCTCATTGTGTAAGCCGGGTGTTATGAGTGCCTTCATGTATTTGATGGCTGTTCACGTGATGCATCTGATCAAGGATATTTTCTATAGTGTGTAGGTATAAACAAGGAGCTTTGGTGGCATCGAAGTTGCTTGCTGGGCTGCAAACTGTAAGGTCAACAGTTCAAAACCACCAGCCTCTCTGATGAAGAAAGACAATGTTTTCTGTTCCCCTAAATAGTTACGACCTCAGAAACTCACAGGAGCAGTTCTACCCTGTCCAGTGGGGTTGCTATGAGTGGGTATTGCAGCGAGGGTTTTTGTTTGTTTTGTTTTGTGGCAGTCATCTGGTTATATTAATTTTATGATTGAAATGTAGGGGTGCTAGCCTGTTAATCTGGAGATAGCCATTGAGTAGCCAATGAGGCCTCTGTGTGGAGATGGCTTTCTCCTGATCCGTCTGAGAAATCTCGCGATATTTCCCTCACGAAGATGAGAAGCTATCTTCCCCAGTTGTTGGGAGTTAGTCTCAGAGGTGATGAGTCACAGAAAAGACAAGATGGCAGCGTCCGAGAAGCTGGAGGAGCCGGCGGAGAGACCACACGACTTTGCCCTGATGGAGCCAGACCTCTGAAGCTGGAGCGGCATGCTGTTGATGGACCCTGGGCCCTGGAAGCCGGGGGCTGTGGGGGGAGCCCTGCCAGCACTGGGGTTCTGCACCCACTGACCTGTGACTTCATGAGTTGGAGGGAGACTTTATGGACTGATTTTGGGCATATGGGTTGGTATCAGATTGTGACTTTGTGCTGGACTGGATTGGGATGCCTTCTTGGTATCACATTCCTTTTGTATTCAAACCCTTTCCTTGTATCCATGTGCCTGTCTATGAAATTTGTTCCTCTAGCCTGCCCGGACTAACACATTAAACATAACCTTTACCCCCTGTTTTGGTCAAATCTACTTCAACTCACAGTAACCCTATAAGACAGGGAAAGATAGGGTGCAGGAGGATGTAAATCTTTGTGAAAACAAATCGCCGTATTTGGTGGCTATGACCTGCAGATCTTTTGGGTAGCAGCTGTGAGATTAACAGGATAGATAGATAGATAGATAGATAGATAATGTGATAGTTAGATTTTATGTCAAGTTGATGTACCTGTGTAGAGGAAGGAGTGAAGTCCAGTATGAACCCAATCACAGCCTGATAATGCCTCCTATAAGGTGCAGCCTTTTAAATAACACAGACACTAGGAACTCTCTCTCTCTCCTGCCCCTGTCTTGCCTATGGCCTACCAACCCCGGGAAGGGAGCACCCTGCCATGTTCAGGCCATGTTGGATGCACTCCACTCTGCCTGCACTGGCTGGTGATCTCCCAACTTCTCATGTCACCTTCCTGCTTCAGCCGCCAGCCGCGGCACAAGTCTCAAAGAGGGCCCTACCTGGAGTTGGACATGGTAGCCTGCTTTCTGGATACAAAGTTCTTTCTTACACACAGAGGAGTGGCATTGTTTTCTATTCTCTCTAAAACCCACCCGAACATAGAAGATAGAAGATAGATCCAGTGGTTCTCAACTTCCCGAATGCCTTGACCCTTTAATACAGTTCCTCATGTGGTGACTCCACCCCCAACCATAAAAATGATTTTCATTGGCACTTCATAACTGTAATTTTGCCACCGTTATGAATTGGGGGACCCCTTGAAAGGGTTGTTCTGCCCCAAAGGGGTCAAGACACACAGGTTGAGAACCGCTGCGATAGATGATAGCTAGCGGATAGATAGATAGATGTGGGTAGATGGATGGATGGATAGATAGGTAGGTTGATAGATTGGTAGGCAGATAGATAATCAATCCTATAGACTTAGACCCATTTATATATAATTGCAACTCGCCAGATTTAATCTCAGGTGGTTAATGGGCACTCCAGGCACAATTCTAAATCCCGTGCCTATGATTATTTAAAAGAAACATCTGCCCACCTAACCACGTTCACAGAAAGAAAGTCAGGGAAAGGCCAGGCTGAGCTTGGTAACGTCAGGGAGTCGCAGTCCTGGGGGGCAACAACAGGGGCCTTCATCCATTTCCAGCTCGTCAAACCCCACAACGCTCCATCCAGGGAAGGATTCAGCCGCTGCTGTTGCTTTTATTTCCCGGGGGGAAAAAGAGGACAGTGGGACTCCAAGAAGATTTGGGCAGCCTCAATCAAGGTCACGCACTAGTTGGTGGCATGATTTAAATAAAACCCAGAAGGCTCAGTGGTGGTTTTCCTGGCTGCACCCCTTAGGGGAGTCTGAGTTGGTCAGGGATTCGTGTCCCAGTGGAGGCTGGACACAAAGGCCCTGGACTGCACTCCCAATGTCCCACCCAGTAACTAGAGGATACTGTACAGTAGACTGCCCTTCTACTTCCAGCCCCAGAGCCCCGGCAGCAGATTGACAACTGTGTGCTTCTGCAAAGAGGACACTGTTTGCTGGCCTGGGGAAGCCTCAGCTGCATCTCCTCCTGGCTGGAAAGGGAGCTGAGCTCCAGGTTCTCTGGACCTAACTGGGAGCCGTGCCCTGGGGCTAAAGAGTTCTGAAACCTGAAGCGCCATTGAGTTGGAAAACCCTGCCACCACAAGAGAGGGGAAATATGAAAAGGGCTTTGTCTAACATCGCCCTCCATTTACTGGGAAGACCTGGCTTTCCTTCACAAAGTCCTCCACCCAAGGTCTAGGTATTGATTTAAAAAATTCCAAGCTCACTGCCGTGAAGTCACTGCTGATTCATAGTGAATCAAAGAAGATCCCCTGTGGGTTTCCGATTTAACTGTAGACAGGAGTAGAAAGTCCAGTCTTTCTCCCCGGGAGCTGCTGGGGGTTTCCAACTGCCCACTGTGCAGAGGGCAGCCCAGCACATAACCACGGAGCTTTTATTACGAGAGCTCTCACAGCGAAGTGATTTTAACACACACACACACACACACACACACACACACACACACACCTGGGGACATATAAGAAAACCTGGACCTCTAGTAAGGTCCCTGTGTGATGTCCTGAAGGGGAGAAGCCTGGGTGGTGTAGGGGATCACATGTTGAGCTGCGAACCAAGAGGCCAGCAGTTCAAAACCATCAGCCCCTCCTGTGGGGAAAGGGGAGGGGGGAAAGGTGAGACTTTCTCCCTAGGTAGTCACAGCAGTGCAAGGTCACAGGGGCAGTTCTACCCTGCCCTGTAAGACTTACTGCCTTGGAAACTAGAGCACACCTATCGGACCCATACATCGGAACAGACTTGATAGGAACTGAGTTGATTTGTTCTGCTTGGGGAGTGGAGGGATGGGGGTGGGGGCTGGGGGCGGTTTATATACGTCAGAATCTAGTCAGGAGCAACGGGTGCTTTGGTTTTTAGCACCAGCTGGCAGCACTTCCACGGCAAAGGCAGTTGCGTTTGGAGTTCACGCTGCACTCACTGGAGAACTGCCCTCTTGGGTCCGCTCTGCCAGAAGGCCACAGAAGAAAGGCCTGCCTGTCTACTTCCACAAAATCCCTGCCATTGAAAAGCCTAGAGGTGCAGTTCTCCTGGGAAGCGCATGAGGTCGCCATGGGTCAGAACGGCCTCTGAGGGCCGTGGATTTGAATGGCTGTTATGTTATTGTTGGTCTGTTTTTTCCTGGACGGAAGGGAGGGCAGAATGTTGCCAGCGATGGGTAGGTAGATCCCAGCGATGCAGATAACCTTAACAGGCACGGGACAGCCCTCGCTACAAAGAACTGTTCCAACAAGAAAGCCTACGGTGCCGAGTCTGGGAAACTGGGCTCTCGGACCGTCGCCAGCGACATTCAGGAAATCTTTTGCCGCAATGTGTTACAGGAGTTGGAACAGAAAGATCTATTTTCTTTGTTTCTTCTTTAAACAAAAAAATCGTTCAGATGTCCAAATGTTAAATACCTGGAGTATGAAAACGCTACTGCAATGCATTTATCATTAGCATAAGAAATCGAGGGAACTGCGTTTTTAACTGGGCTTGTCTCTTTTTGTTCTCAGCTGGAGGTGGGGAGGGATTCTGCCGGTGGGTCGGAGCCCTTGTGATTCTATTAAGGTTGAAACCAGGCTTCCCTGTCAAGTCCTCATGGCTACACACACTCTGATGTGCGGGCAGTAAGCGCCGGCGTCCTTCCCCAGCGGCTCATTGCGTGCAGAGAAGAGAGCAGAGTCAAGCTACTGGAGCATGTCTCTCCGCCACCCCTGAGCCTCTTCCCCATTATCTGCTTGGCCAGGGAGGCCAGCCTGCCCATCAGCGAGCAGCTGCGGCCAGGACACCTGTAATTGAGCCAAGCAGCCACCAGGGACTGCGTAGAGACAAGAACAAGAAGTTGTAAAACCCTCTTCCTGGCATGCCTCGAAGTCCCACAACGCCCGAGGTAAAATTGGATCCCTCCTGTCATAGACTGAATCATATCACCCTAAAAAATAGGATCCGCTTGGCTAGCCCTGTTGACAACTTTACCTAGTTAGCTCACATGCTCACAAATCTCAGTGGGTTGACAGGCATGTAATGTCATCAGCCCCCATGATGGGACCAGCCAACCAGTTGTAAGGAGGTCAGGTTCTGGTATAACACCTTCACTCCCCGGGTTACTGCCCTGGTCTGATGAAAGGGGAGTTTCCTGCAACAAATATTATCTTATAAAAGATGAAAAGGGGGGTGAGCAGAGCCCAAAGAAGCTGGCTATCACTGAGAATTAAGAACCGGAAGCAGAGTCATCCTTAGGACCATGGGTCCCTGTGCTGAGAACCTCCTAGACTCTGGGCCAGATCGATGTCAAGACACAAGGAGCTCTCCAGTGAAGGCCAAGCCCACAGATGCTCTAAGGAGGTAAAACGTTTCAACAGGTAATGAAGACACTTCTCCATTATGCCATCCAGATGTCAAGCTTGCTCTTAGGATGAAGACATAGCTCTTGTGTTTTTAGTTGCTGCTGAGTGAATTCTGACTCAGGGTTATCCATGGGTACAAAGCAGAACCATTCCAAAGGTTTGTCAAAGCTGTGACCTTTCAGAAGCGCACTGCCAGGCAAGTTTGTCTTCTGAGGCACTTCTGGGTGGATTCCACCCGTCAGCAGATGAGAGTGGAGGGCTTAACTATTTGCACAACCAGAGGCTTCATGGCACCTTTTCTTGTAGTGTTGTTCTGCCATTGAAAGGGTAGGTGCAGCTTTATAATTGTAATCAGCCCCCACCCATAAACCCCAGCTGGGCTAGGAAATCTGAGTAAAGACCTAAAATGAAATATCTGAATGAATGCAATTCTTGGTAATAGCTGCAGGCGCACATGACTCTGTCATACTGTGAAAACATTTCACAGTTTGGAAGTGTTTGTTTAGTGTTTGCATATTAACTTTATCCACTGTCATTGAATGGATTCTGACTTATCGTGACCCTATAGGGCAGCATACAACTCGTCTCTAGGGTTTGGAATCTTCACGGAAACAGAGAGCCTCATTGTTCTTCCTGTGAGTGGATGGTGGCTTTGAATGTTTTACCTTATGGTTAGCAACTGAACACTTAACCCCCTAGACCAACTGCACCTCTTCAGACAATTCACAGAACTCATGCATGTGATGTCAATTTGCTGTGTTATGACAGGTTGTCTAGAGAAATAAAACCAGTGATCTTTATTTAAGTTTAAGAAAGAATTGTATATTGAGAAGTGAAGTAATATAAGTAATTTTATAATGAAGAATTCATCCTAGCCCAGTCCAGCTCAAGTCCATATGCAAACCAGGGCCCTCTTCAGAGTCACATAGGTATGGACGATGAAGCAGAAGGGTGAAGCCAGATACAGGAAGGTTACAATGTTTACAGAGTCACATAGATCCAGCGTCGATGGAAACATGGCAGGGCACTGACAGCTCTCAGGGTCGGCAGTGCACAGGATGCTACTCTTGGAGGATTGCAGAGTCCCTGTAAGCAAGATGATAGTGTGGCCTCAGAGAGAAAGAAAACGTTCCCAGTTTCTCCCTGATCAAAAAGCCACATCCCCAAAGGGGCCTTATGAGGCTGTGATCTGATTGACAATTTGAACAAGCCCTAGTGAATGTCTTATTGACATAATATCTAACTACACATTTGCCCTCCCTTTGAAGTGATTGACATAACCCTTACCTACCACAAATTCTTCACCAGAAGCACTTCACTTGCTGCGTGCACAATCTTTAAATCATTGAAAAGGTTCTGAGTCGAGACAAGACATTGGATTCAAAGACACCAACAGGAGCCTGTTTCCTTTGGAACCTGGGGACTGTTTGTGCCCTACCTACAAAGATAAACCTTTGGCTGACACTATTGGTTCTGACTCTCCTATAAAAACTTAGACAGACCGAGGAAGGAACTGATGTTGATGGTAACTTAGAAAAATGACCATATTTGTGTGAGAACTGCCATTGTGTCCTTGTATCCTGAGTCCCCTGTACTCTGGGTGCTCTTCTGTATGTACTTGTGGCCTGGCAGGTCAATCAAACAAAAGAATGAATAAACAAAGGACACATGAACATATGAATGGAATGATCACGAGATCTGACTTCAGCAGCAAAATCACAAGGACGAAGCTGTGTGTGCACTCAGGGGCAAGTAACTGCCCCCGCCCCCTCCAATCCCAAACATGCTGATTCCAACTGATGGTTCCCCCCCACCCCTACCCCAAATATTAGGACAGAATAGATCTGCCCCATAGGGCTTTTGTCCCTTCTGATTTTTTTTTTGTTTTGGGGGCATCGCTGCCCTTTGGTGGTGGGAGTAGGAGGCCCAGCCTTGCTGCTGGATTTGAACCTCCAACCCAGTGGGCTGCAGTCCTGCGCACAACCACTACGCCACCGGGGTTCAGCCCTCCCTTCTTATGTTTAAACAGTTTTATTGGCATACAGTTCAGGTATCATACAATTCAATAACTCAATCATATCAAGAAGAGCTGTACAATCATCACCACAATCAATTTTAGAGCATTCTCCCCTGCCTTGTACTCATTGTTGTTAGCTCCCCAATCCCCCCCAAACTTCCCTGCCATGCTCCCCAGAAACCTTCAATCCAATTACTATCCCTACAGGTTTAGCTATCTTGTATATCATATAATGAAAAATATACCAAAAAAGAAAGAAAAAAATCCTCCAAACAAACCAACAAAAATGAAAATAGAGAAAAATCCCTATCCAACAAGGAAGCAGCAAATATTAAAAACCAGAACTTAAAAATGTGCCAAACGGGAGACCAAATTATAAGATGTTAAATTTTAACCTAACTACATCTGCCATAACCCACTTGTCAAAGGACTCTACATGATAACATGGCTATTCAGAACCCCGGTGTAGAGTCAAGAGGCATTCATCAAAGGCTGACTATACATATTTGTCCCCTTCACTATTTTTTTTACTGGTGTTTGTCTTGGTTGACTAGAGAAACAAATTCATAAGCATGTGTGTATAAGAAAGAACTTTATATACAAGAGTAGTTGTATATGAAGAAAACGTCCCAGTTCAGTCCAGATCAAGTCCCTAAGTCTGATATTACCCCAGATATCCGATACCAGTTCATAAATTTCTCTTCAGACTCACACAACATATACAGTGATGCCAAAAGCAGAAAGATGACAGGCCAGTGGGTGGAAAGTCTTGTGGTGGTGGAAGCATCTCAACGCTGGCATGGGTCTCCACATGGCTCTTCCAGCTCCAGGGTTCTGGCTCCATCAGCATAGTTCCATGTGGCTTGTCAACAGGAATGTCAAGCAGAGAGAGTTTGTGTCCTGCCACCAGAGAGGAAGAAAGGAATTCCCAGGATCCTCAGAAGAAGGCCATGTGCAAACAGAGGCACCATTGGCTATGACCTGATTGGCAGGCTAGACTCCACCCCTTCAAAACTTGACAGGAGATTATGTAACTGCCACAAATGGAAGCAATTTTTAAATGGGTCAAGATGGAGATCAAATATATTATATGTTAACCTAACTATATCAACCATAACTGACTTTACAGTGCTTTCTGTCTGATAACAAAGTCAGTCACACCGTGACTATGGTGGGAAGGGATTCATTGGACGCTTAATCCTTTCAGATGGATTTCAAGCGTCCACTGTTGTCCATAGCCTTCTATAAAACAGGTGTTCACAATTTAAGCCCTGATGTCCTTCCTGCCTTCATATTTGCTTTATACTTTTTACAATCCCTGGGTCACACAGACTGGTGTGCGTCTTCCACGTGGACGTGGTTGACACCCGCCCCCAAGGGTTTTAAAAGAGCCCTGGCAGTACAGTTGGTGATGCATTTCCCTGCTAGCCACAAGGTCCGTTTGAAACCACCAGCTTCTCTGTGGGAGAAAGACGAGGCTTTTGGCTCCAGTTCCTCAGAAACCCAAAGGGACAGTTCTACTCTGTCTCATGGGATCGTGATGAGTTGAAATCAACCTTACAGGGTGAGTATGGTTTGGCTCTGAGAGAGTTTAAGGAACATCTTTATGGAAGCGGACTGCCAAATCTCTCTCCCATGGAGCAGCTGGTGGCTTTGCAGCACCAACGTCTCAGTGAGCTTTAACCACCGTGCATGTGGGGTCCCTGCAGGTCACTGTGAGGTTTGCCAACAACAGGGAGCTGACAGGAGAGTGTGCACCTCACTTACAGCCTCATGCAGCTAGAGAACAACTCCCACACTCGGCTCGGAGCTGAGGCCAACGTTCAGTTTCACAGGGCAAACTTGACCCTTAGAATCTGCTGTGCTTCTCCCCTCCCCCACCGCTTCGACGACTTCCCAAACATGAAACTTACACAGCTGCATTTCTTTGCTTTATTTTCAACTCCCTCCACCTCCCCCACCCCAACACCGCGAAGTGAACCTTCCTCTTTCAGTTGTATGTTGTGCAACCCCCAAGAGGCTAGCAAAAGCCATTTGAGATATTTAAATATGACTTTGAGCAATGAGTCTGGCTTAAATATAAAAGCCGACAGTCCCCAAGATGAACATGCCTGCGATG